>JABFPN010003927.1:0-16521 GCA_022817305.1 Leptoteleia sp. ZL-2020
TAAATATACAGTCGTAACAAGAAATTCCTCTTATTTTCACACGAAATCCTCTTCTCGTTATTTTAACCAGAATATCATTTTATTTTGAAACGATTCCTGTGAATTTGAAATGATTTTTTTAAGAGTGCGTACATGTATAATTCATATATTCGTGTACAGTCTTAGTTCATTAACTGCAATGTTATAAATTTTTACTTTGAATTGCTAGACTTATTCATTAAAGCTGATTACAAGTGCCAGTGCATTAAAATAAATAAAGGCATTCAATTTCATGTACTTCTACAGTGGCTTAGTGAGTTTTGTCAATTCAATGTTTTTATTTGTATTTTAATTCACGTACCTGAAATGAACTTGCAATCCTCGAATTGAATGATACTGAATTTTTAACAGTATTATATCCAATAAAGCTTCATTAATATGTATATGTCTACTAAAAATTTAAAAGTGATGTATTCGAGGAATAACATTCTTGGTAAAAGTGAAACATGTTCATATTTGTTTTAATAATTTCGTATACTGACATACATTTTTTTTTCTTAATTCATATATGGCCATATATAACCATATATGGTTGATATATAGTAATAATGTATTTCAATACAAGGAAGCTATTGAAGCCACACTGAGAAAATTATGATAGAAAAAATTACTGTTTTTAACTGTGTTTTCAGATGTATATCCATCTTTTAATAAAATTTACAGTTTTTTAAAAATAAAAAGTTGTTTCATTTATAAATATTTAAAACTAGTTGCTTTGCTTTTAAAAAACAGAAATTTTTTCTCAGTGCAGATATATTATATGAATTTTTGCCATTTATTGACCATGTATATACATGTATGGCCGTATTTTTTGAAGAAAAAACATATATGTATGTATATGAAATTGTTAAAACATATATGAACCATATATAATTTATTTTTACTAGGGTCATTTATGTAAGAACATCGCAGCGCGTTATGTTGTATTTATATCTAAACCAGATTAATTTGTTTTTATATATTGTTCAAAATAAGACCTAAAAAGTTATCATAAGCAAACAAATATTAATGTTGCATATTACATGTCTTAATGTCGTCACTAAAAAGGCGTGTATTTTAAATTCGTTATATCTATACTTTTGTCATATCTTTTGATATCACTACACACAATGAATTGTACAACATTTGTTTTTTTTCTATATACAAACAGCGAAATGCGACGAAGAAACGAAAGTTACATTAACCGAAACTTCAGTAAATCACATTTTTTTATCAATCTACGTAATTGTAAAGGTATCAATAGAAATTCCAACACGTCAATAGACTGATGCACTATATTTATTCAGATAAGAGATGCTTGTAAAATTAACTTATTGTGAAAAATAAAAATGTTGTAATTTCTATGTTTTGTAGTGATTTCAGAAGATACATTAAGTCTTATTTCGTAATAGTCTTAATCATTGCGTACTATTTGTCATTGAAATAGAATATAGCAATCAAACTTATTAAATGCAACCATTAAAAATAATAATAATAATGCAAAATTCACTAAAACCAGCTGGTAATTCAATTTACAATTTTTGTTTTTATTTTTATTACTTCTTACATTAAACAAAAAAATTATTTACAATAATATTGATATCACAAAATAAAATTTGTAAATTAAACAATAATCTCCCATCTACAATATATCTATACTTTCATGAAAGCACAATAAACAAGACCAGCGAGAAAGGATTATAGTTTTGCTCTTCGTTCGTAAAACTGACCAAAACATTAATTCTCAAATGAAAAATATAAAGCACCAATTTTATTCCAAATATTAATCATAAATTTAAGTCTATTGTAAAATGGTAGAAGTTAACAAAAAACTAAAGAGAAATACTTTATGTATTAATATTTTGTGTTTTAAAAATATATTTTTAGACAAGCGTAGAACGTTTTACTTTTTTTCTATTGGCTTAAAAGTGAAATAAAAATCCAGTACTGATGTAAGAAATATTGGCCAATCTACAAATGAAAACTTTAGTTGATAAAAGTTAGTTAGTATATACACGGTTAACAATGTAAAATAACTAACTTTTATAGATTTAATTTTTTATTTCAAACAAAATTAATATTTAATTCTAAAGAAACAGCTAAAAAAAATTTCACTTCTCCTAATCTATGGATATTTTGTTATTTCCAGAAAAGTTTAAGTAACAACGAACGCAGAGGAAACTTGATTGCATTTACCGTGTTGCAAAAAACGAGTAAGTGTTACGAAAATAATTATTAAGTAAGGGATGTGAGGTTTCAGTCCATTTACTTTAAGAATGTATAAAAGCCTTTCTAAGTAATTTCTGAAATCTTCTAAACTGGACTATGTACGAAGTCTTGAAATTCCAATAAATAATACTATTCAAGAAAATTATAAAATTAAATCAAATTACTTAAACGTTTGCTGTATGAATATCTCTATTTGGTAAAACTTATGCTATGGCTCTTTCACATTCACACTACAAACCAAAATCATTCATATCTGGTGGTACAAGTACTATTCTTAAAAATGTAACTAAAACTTTTAAGTTATTGAATAATAAATTCATAAATACACTGAGAGAAATACAATAGAAAAATGTTCTGTTTAAAATAAACAATTTAGTGTTTTTAACAGTAATATAGTTGTATATATGTATAAAGCTAGAATATACTCATGATATTTATCATATTTATATGCACATAATTAAATATATATCTGTTTTGGAGCATTATTTTTACTGTTTTTGTGAATAAAAATTTTGACGTTTTCCAACAGTCATTTATAAGGTTTAGCTGATATACAACTCAATTCCTGTTTAAAATAGTAAAATTTTCATATCAATTTCTCTCAGTGTACTTGGATAAATAAAAAATCACAGTTGCGAGAATTTAGTAAGACAATTTAGTTCGAATAACTAATATCTCTTATTTGTAATAAAATAAATTGTTGAATTAATATAGAAACAAAATATAATTATTGCTCACAAGATTATCGATAAAAATCTATAATAATATTATAAAAATACTATACTATAGTTGTCAAAAAAAAACAAAATTAAATATTTATAGTTAGCTGCGCTAAATCTTTCTTCGAGTGCGAGGAGTGATAAACGTAAATTTCATTATTTATACATTGCTTTTGTTGAAAAGTTGCTCGCCTTAATACAAATAAATTACACATGTATTTTTTGAATAAACTAGTTCTCATCACAGCCTAATGAAGATGCGTTTTGACCGTCAAGTTTAATTACCTTCGTGACTTCAAACTGAGACAATGGCGAGACTTTGATGAAATAGTATTTAATCTTCATTAATCATGCCGGTAAATTCGCCGAACTTCATGAAATTAGTAAGACATTGTTAACTCAACGATTTTTATTTTACTCAACAACGAAATTCTTAACGATCATTTTTCAACGATATTAAATAAATACCTAAATCTACAAAAAGTTTAACATACAATAGAAAACTATACAATAATTATTTAATTAAATAAGAACGAGCAATGTTATTTATCATTCGAACAAGTTTGCGCCAGGGATTGCGTATTATTAATTTCCATTCACGCATTTAAACTTTATAATCCAGATGTTACTGGTTATCTTAAATCGCTGCACAGCTTGATTATAATGCCTATATCGGCGAAATTTTCGGCAAGATTCCAATCTTCAATTTGTTAAAGAAGAAAGAAACTTAACGTCCTTTTACGTTGTATGAGTGGTATAAATTTAAAAAGAATATATATTTAAGGCATAGAACAGAATCGAAGCCAAAATTATTATAACGTTTAACTATTTTTTGCAGGTAAATGAACGCAGAAGTATTCACATACATTTGTCACGTAATTCTTTATTACCGAATGAATTGCCGCACAAAGCAGATGTCAACTTTAATGCCATTAAAACAAAGTTGGGTTTTTATGTGCACACTGTATAATAAACAGTGGTAGAGAAAGGGAGTTATTTTTGTAAAGGTTAAAAGGGAATTATCGATTGGTAGGATGATTGAGTTGTATGCAAGAATAACATGCCTGTAATGTATATAAATGAGATTCAGAGTGAACTGCAAACAGTTTAACACTGTTATACTCATTGAGAAGCACTCACAAGCAGTTCGTTATTAACATGGCCAAAACTGATTTTCTCCGCTGATCGTTAACAGTTATTTTCAGATAAAAAGTTTCGGAATGCGCAAGGTTGATTGTAACGCGAAATTTTTACAGTAAAATAGCAATATATGCGTACATGTCAGAGCAATGTTTACGCTGAGATAAAAAATAGCAAGATTAACTATATGCATATAGTTAATCTAGATATTGTTAGTAAACTGATCATATACTTGATAAAACTGAAACATTACCATCTTAAGTTATTAAAAATTATCAGCAAGTTGACAATTGTTGTTAACTTTCAAATAATTGTCAACAGACTGGCACTTTTTGCCAACTTAAGATAGTAATTTGTCAATATTTGCAAATATGTGACCAGTTTACTAACAATGTTAGTAATTGTTATTACTTTTTTTTTCTCTTCATGTACAACATTTTAATTCCAGTTACCTAATCGTTAGTTAAAATAACCGTATTATGATTAATACAACCAGAATTCTAGTAATCACGAATATTAACCATGTAACTTTTTTTCAGTGTATATGTACACATTACAAATTTTCCTACTTTCCTTCAGTAGTTGAATTCCTAAGTTTCACGAAAAATCAACGAGGAACGCAATATTCATTAATTTTGGGGTATAATCTTTTGACATTAGGCAACTTGACCAAATAATATCATTCTTGATAAAATTTCTTCCAACATATAATGTTTTTCCATAATAATAAAAAACTGATAATATTGAACTGACATTTTTCAAACAAACCAACATGAATTCTTAAACACAGTTTCTTATTGTGATCACGTTTATCTTTACATTGAAATACTGTCTTGGTTGTGCTTTAAAATATAATATATTTCAAATATTTTATTGAAGAAGAGGAAATCAAAGTTTGAAATATACTAGATTTAAAGTGAAGAACTGCATTTAAGGATACTTAAATACTTGTAAAAAATATTAGATGTAGCTGACTAACAAATTGTCAAATAATTTTTAATATTATGTACACGTAGAAGTATCTTTCAGTATGTCAATAACAAATGATTATCTAGAAAATATATGCTCTATTGCTTCGAGAATAAGGTTTCACCTTCCTTAAATACAATTGAAACTTTACTTTCAAACCATCGAAATATAGAACAGATTGTGCACGCAATTGTAGTTCAGTCTCTAGGAAATAGACAGAGAGAGGGAAGAAAGAGTTTGACGAAATTTTTTTTTCTTTTTTATTCAGGGTAAAAGTACCTTGTTTATATAAACAGAGTAGTAAAAATTTATTATTTTTGTTTTCTTAATTTTTTTTCTTCTTATTTCGTAGATTATTGCAAAAATATGTATAAAAATATTCACACCAGAACAAGAAATACATTATTAATATAAATCATACTTTCCTGTTTGTCTATGTGTATACAGATGTATCCTACTACATGGATTGGGAACAGTCTCTCAAACAGGTATCCTTATATGCCACCTAGACGCGTAAAATTTAAAAAATATTCGAGCGAAACTTGAAAAAAGTCTGTTGGTAACATTCCAAAAGTCAAGTCACTATTTCTGCCCTCAAAATTATTTATAAATTAAAGAACTATTGTTTGTTTTGAAACTCTATCGTCGAATCATCGACATTAACTCTAGAAATTATAAAAGATAAATGTGTCATTAGATAAAGATATTGTATATAATATACATATACTGATATTTTGTACGTGAAAGTAAATCCTAAATAGATATATTATACAATTAAGTATTCTAAAAAAGTATTCCAATCACGATTTTCTAAAACAAGACAGATGTATTCTGTCTAATTCATTCCCCTCTGTTTCCTAGAATCTTATGAATCTATAACAACGTGGACAGTTCATTCTATATGTCGATGTTTCAAACCAATCCAAATTGTAAGTAGTATGCACATGCATAACGCATTTTGATTGGTTCTTGTAGCTTCCTGCACGTAACATCTGCATACGAGCAAAGTCAATCTCCATTATTTAAAATTGATCTTTATCGTTTGTTTCACCAATATGGCTTCCATTATAAATAATCCATCAGATGATAGAAAACTTTCTAAGAGAACAACAAACTTGATTTCAACGTTATTTCCATGTCAAAACACGAGGAAAAATGTGCGTGCCCAATTTACATATTTCTGTGTTAACTTAACATATAATCAATGTTGAATTTTATATGTTAATTTTAATATGCTATTTGAAATATAAATTCACTGTTAATGTTCATGTGTTAAATTAAATATACCTTGATGCTAATTCAACGAATAGTTAGTTTTAAAATATGTTTTGAAAACATTAAACAGAATAAATTTGTTCAGAAGAAAAAATGCTATCTTTCATTAACAATAATCAAGGAATAAATTTTTGTTTATAATAGTTAAAAAATTGATTAGTTGAAGGCTTTATAAGGCGAGAGCTTTTTGACGACTTTAACAGTTTTTACATTAAAAATGTCAAGTTTAAAATTTAAAATTTGCTTGTTAATATAAGCAATACAAATCTATTTAATTTTAATTGTTTTGACATAACATTGAATCCAATGTTGGCTCAACATATAACTAATGTTGAGTTAACAGACATTCAATGTAAAATTAACATATATTAGGAAACGTATGAAAATCAGTAAATTTGGCACGCACATTTTTTCCCGTGAAGGGAATTGATGAAACTTTGAAACAATGATTAATCAACCGTTCCATTTCCGGTGAAGTATCGTTGATTTTACATTGAAGACGTCAACGAATTTATTGTGCCATGTTAAAAGAAAAACTCTTGACATCCACTTTTTATTTTTAAATAGAAAATAATATTAACTCAACAGGTTTTTATACACTAAGAAAAAAGAAATATCACAAATTACTAAACTTTATATAGACTTGAGGATAAAATAATAATTTAAAGATCATATAGTAACTTTTAGTACAAATTTACTACAAATTACTTTCATAATTATCAATTTTACTATTTTCAATATATAGTACAATTTTTCACTCTTCAGAGGTATCCCTGAATTGATATAAGTTTTTAATTTTACTAATACTTTTTTTCTCAGTGTATAGACTCGTCAGATTATTCTTTCCAGTGTTAAATTGAAAAGTTTAAAAATATAGTGTATGAATGTTTAACATATTTTAGGTGTTCTAATCAAGTTCTCCTTCCGTTTCCAGCCATGCTAGGTAGCTGTAATCAATTCTAGGAATAATGATGACTGATATCAAGCAAAGTCTGATTACGAATCAAGATTTATATCAGCTTATGTAAAACAGCATGGAAAGCAATAAGTTGATCGTTCACGATTAGAACGTTATTAGTTTGTGTAAATTACCCCTCAACTCCATGAGTAACATAAACATTTCCTGTGTAATGTTAAATTTTGTCAACAAAATAATAATTCTCTTGTTATCTTAGTACTAACAATATTAAATCGACTTAAACTTTTAATAGAGGCAGAAATTTCCTTTTTTTTTTGTCGTTTTATTCATATTCGACATATTTATATTTAATACATTTGATATTGTAAGTAATATTTAATTTTTATTGCATTGAAATATTAAATACTCAGTTAATATTTAATGAAAAAGAGTTAAGTTTTACCAGTGTCTATATGACTTGCAATGAATTTTAATAATAATTTTCATTTTGTACATTATATGTATATACTCATACATTTTAATAAGCATTGACTTATTTCTTTCCTTTATTAAATTAAAAATTAGTAAATAATTTACAATATTAAATATAATAAAATGGATTATTTTGTAATTATATCACTAAATTGCATTTAACATCATTGCACACGTACTCCTTTACTTCAGTCATCTTACTAGACAAATAGTTGCAATTAACATTTTATTAATTATAATTCAGTGATATTGAAACAAATCGTTCATTATCCATTTAACAGCGAAATTACACACGTGATTATCTTTTGCAAATGCTTCGGCGTACATTAAGTTATTTAATCCGAACAAAGAGACCGAGGTACTATTTGTTTTAGAAATTGAAACTAAATCTTAACATTAATACTTGGACTTGCGCGTTTACAGAATTATAGTGCAGCAGTTCCAGAAATATAGTGTGGCTGTTTTGGTACTTTCATGATAATTAAAAGTAATCACAAATGTTTAATTCTATTGTTTGATTGGCAGACGCAATAATATGAGACGGAAGATTTAATGACTTTGTAATTTCTCACAATCAATCAGTTATAAGTCCACTATTGACAACGAAGAAGCGCTTTATGCAATTGAAATTGCATTATTGATTCAATAAATTGTAACTGATTATCAAAACGTAAACTGCGGATAATAAAACGATGTATTTCATTGTATCGATTAGTTCACGTTAAATACACTGGCAAATAGTATGGTATTACAGATTACGTAAAATATATCACACAACATCCGTCATAATTTATTATGATATTAAATTCTTAATAAAGCATCTGCTTGAGTGGCAATTCGTACGATATTCGTTGAAAATTTTTTAATTATAACATATTTATTTATCTTGAAATTGAAATATGGTGGTAGTGCGAGTCAAAGCTAACGTTTTGCTTTCAGCAATGCCTGAATAAATAATGACTGGAAACAATCTGAAAAACGCCTGGACAAGGACTGGATTTATTCCAGGAATTATCCTAACATTTTCTAGATTGTCTTCAGATATTATCTTTACGATATGTAGATATCTTTTATCGTAGATTAAGGCAATACAGAATTATGGATCTATTTTATTAAATGTTATATAAATACTATGGTTTTGTGGAAGATGAACAAATTTATACATACAAGTCCTAGGATCTAATTTTGGATTCGTATTAATACAATTTCTTTTCTATCTAATCATATCCAATATCTAAATCATATCCATTTTCAGACTTTTTCCAGATTATCTCAGACCAAATATTTACCAGACGTTGTGCAGATTCTAGCCAGATGTTCTCCCCGAGCAACAACTCGTTTTACATTGAGAGCAAAAGACACCTACACCTCTGCTGTAAAATGCACATGTTCCAGCATTTTATCAGATGATGACCCTACATGACTTCCGCACAACGCCAAGATTTTATTCATATCTCTTCCATATTAAATCCAAACGAAATTTGGATTCACGCAGGTTTGTACATTTCTGGTTCGACATCAATTAAACAAACCACACGATGAAACAAATTGGAACAAAAATTACTATACTGTATAACAACGTTGACGTAAAAAAAATTGGTGTCGTCTTTTAATCAGTTGATAGTTGAAAAATTCGAGATTTATACAATTTATTAGTGTTTAGTATAGTAAAAATTAAAGAACGGTTACCAATATTTTGATACTTGCCAAGTAATAATGATTTATGGAATTTTGCGTCAGTGTTATTATAAGGTATAGTAAATTTTGTTCCAATTTTGTTTCTGTGTGTAATTAGTACCAAAACAAGTCATTATAGGATTGCAAAATCATCCATTAAAATAACTATTGTCGTTATATATTTTCCTGAGTGTACTGAAATAAGTAATTATTATTAATAATTTCTCCGCGCAGACGACAATTTTGTTGAACCAAACGAACATTTTGTCATTATTTACGCAACGAAATTATTTAATTAATTTGACAACGTCGTTTTAATTATTGAAATCATTTGATTGGATCAATTAAATGATTTTCAATTTATTTCGAATTCATAATGACCAACCATAATTGCTTAATTTGTCAAATTTGGTTTGGTCCAATAGTTCAAAATTAGTACAAGAATCGTATAATCTTTTTCTCGGTAATATACCACGAAACATAAATATTTATTGCAAATTTGATTCACTAATTGTGCGTCCAATTTTGAATTTTTATGGCAGATTTGGAATCTAAGTGAAAAACTGTATTCAGAATTATAAGAAAAGTAAATTCAGTAGCCCTCTCCCCCACCCTTAGGTGGCGAATTTTACACCGAGAGAAGTATTTTTCGTTGCAATTTGAGGACATGATGGACAATGTTACAAAAAGTACAATAAAAAATTGTATAATGTATTCCGAAGTCTGTAAAAATTAAGTGAAAAATTATAATATTTACGTGCTTTATGAATACATTTTATAATTTTTTATTCTACTTTCATAGATTTGTCCATTATGTCCTCAAAATACAAAAAAAAAGATTGCAATTTTTTCAAATATTTTTATCTCAGTGTAAGCTCAGCAAGTGTCCCCTTATATTTATTTAAAAATGCTAAATTTTCACCCTGGGTGTAATAAATCCCATAAATCGCGTGCTCTTTCGACCGTCAATTTATTAAAATACCCGTTTCCCGCGCGCATTCACTGAGAAAAAAGTAATAGTAAAATTGAAAACAATTGATATCCATTTGAGGATATTTCTGAAGAGTGAAAAATTTTACTATTAGAAATAAAAATGATAATTATCAAAGCAATTTGTACTACTTTTCCACTAATATTTCCTACACGACATTTAAATTGTACTATTATTAACAGTAGAAATAATAACTTTTCCAATATATCCTCAAATTGGATACAAAAAATAGTATTTTGTGATACATCTTTTTTCTCAGTGCACTGTAAGAAATTCATCACAATTTTCCTTTGAATGAGAGTGATTCCATTCAGACGAAAAAGATTATATTCTTTTGTTTTTCAAATAGACATTTATAAGAGTATGTCTAATAAACCATATCCCAACCGCCCGTACAGTCCCAATACATTGCATTAACAGAAAGCAACAATACCCCGAAAACATAATTCCGAATTATCGCTACAAACATTCAATGCAACGCAATTAAACTCAAAACCGTCGCGTATCACCCGCAAACTCGTGCGTTAAACACGAACATTTGCAAACGAAAGTTGAAAACAAGTGGACAATTTGCGCGGATTAAAGGGCGAAGCTGTCCGCCGATCGTGCGACAGCGAAAAGGCAGGTACGAGTTCTCGCATCATGATGGGTAGGGGGGGGGGGATGGCCCGGGGATCGGGCAACGGCGAAAAGAAGACAATAATCAAACTAACAAGAGCGAGGCGATGAAAAAAACCTGGTCGCAGCCGAAGACCCGTCAATTCCGTCGATTCGCAGTCGGGCTCGTCGGATGAAACGAGACGCGACGAGGAAGGGCAGCGACTGCGCGCGGTGGCAACGTCTTTTCGACGTCGACGCAACCCTCACGGCGCACCATGGCACTCAGTACTCGAGCAGCAGCGCCGTGACGGACCATGCCGCCGCGCCCAGCATCGCTCAAAATCCGAATCCAGGTACGAGATCGAGGCTCTCGTTCATTTATCCCGCTCCGTAATCGTAATTCGAGTACGCAACCGGATGCAAATATGGAAACAGTCGACGGTGATTTTTAGTGGCCCGTCGATTAATTGGTCCAGTGTGCGCGCGTCCGCGTAATTATTTGCCAATTAATTTGAAATGTCGAGCGAAAAGAAACGGAGGATAATAAAGGGGGGAGAGAGAAAGATTGCAAATTTAATTTGATAGAGAAATTGAATTAAACCGAATGTCTCGATGAAATGCTTTAGGGGAGGCGAGTAACACTTGCGATGTTACGTTCGGAACGGCAAGTTTACGCAAAGTTGCCAGCACGGTAGTTTTTTTTTTTTTTTTCTTTTTGGTGACCCTTGGATTTACGAGTATGTGTGTGTGTGTGCGCGCGGAAGAACGGGTCCGGCACCCCCGAGTGAAATTCACCACTCGAGAAAGAGCTATGGGTTATCGATTATTGCCAATAGTCACTTTATAAATAACCGGTTGTGTATGGAACACCTATCGTCGCCACGTTCATTTAACATTCTTCCTGCATCGCTCCTCAAAAACCTTCGGAAAAAAAAGAGTGGCCGAGTCGATGCAAATCCAACGTCCGGGCTGCCGCGATGCTCGCACCGTTTCGGGTGATTTTTTTTCTTTTTTTTTTTTAATCGCAGTTACACTTTAATGAGTTAGACGTTGATTTTTCTTTGTCCCGTGGGGAAAAAGACGCTTTCATCGAGATGCTCACTTGCCTTCCTTTGTCGAATTCTCAAACTCAAGACTTTTTAATGAGCTACCAATTTTAACTTCCACTATTGCAATTTGGAGGAAATTTATTCATAAGTTTCGAGAGCTCGTTTTATTTAGCAACCAAATTCTCTACGTTTATACTTCTTTGTTAGTTTCAATGAATTACTGAAGATTTGCGAAAAATTATTATTATTTTTTTTTTTAGTATAGTTTAATATGCGTACGAAAACACATGGGTATTTGAAATAATAATATCGGCCTTTAAATAATTAAAAAGCCTTGTGATAAAAAGTTTATATCAACACTTAGAATATATAAAAGATTCTAGCGTTTTTCAAATACTTTGCGAATATTCGCTGTTTTTTTAATGCTCTTGCATGGTAATTTTTATTTATTTACTTTTCCGTTTACAGATTAATCAAATGTTAATCTTAAAATCGCAAATTTCACAAATGTAGGTCATGATGAAAGTGAACTAATTGCAGAATCCAAATATCCAAAAGCATTGTTCGTTTCCTTTTTTTTTTAATTTTCATCGTAGCGTTTAAATTTATTATTTCATAATGTGTAAGAGTTTATATCAATTTTCCAGCAGAGTTCGCGTACGTTTCAAATGGAACTGAAGAATGAAACTTTTTTTTTTTAAATTTAACAGAAAAAAACTACGTTTATAAATATTTGGAAGGTCAAATTAAAGTAACAAGAATACCAATATCGTTTATTTACATCCAAAGACATAAAAATGGTTGTAAATACAAAACAAAAACTACACTCAGAACAAAAATATGCTTTCGTTAAGAAACCTGAACAAAGAAAATGTTCTTATTAAAACTAACAGAAAATCTGTTAAAAATAAGAATATTCAGTTATCATCTGTTGAATATTCTTAAACTAAAACTATTTTATTGCTTTCTCTAAAACAAATCCATTTCATATAAATGGAAATAATTCTTTATATAAATATACGTTTTCTGAGAATAATTTATTCTTATTATAAATAGAATTTCACTTTGTCCATATAATGAATGGAAATCCTATTCGATATAAGAATATTCTATTACTCTTAAATAAACATTTTTGTGAGTGTAAAGTTGGTTACATTTTGTACTTTGAAAAAGTTTCATTTTTCAATGCCATACATTTCACACCATTTGCCACGTTATTTTTCGTGAACATTATATAATCTAGATATACCTAATGCCATCCATACGAAAAATAATTCTTTATTTAAAATGCACGTCAAGATTGGCGTATATGAAGTTCAATGCTTTGAAATGTTAAAGTATGCCTTCCGGTCAAATTTAATGCTCAATAGATACATATTTGCAAACAATAAAAATTAATTAACAAGTATTTCGAATTGAATTTTTATACCGTTGTATCGACCAAAAAATTACATTTATAAAGGTGAAAAAAAAGAATATGTACCAGTGAATAATATGCAGTGACGATAATCTAGATCAATGGTTTATGTGCTCTGGTGCAAGATGAAAAATGCAAATAAATGAATGATGTAAGTCCCTCGTAAGTTTTACATCATAAATATACGACGCGCTGCTGTTTGGCGTAATAACTTCACTATAATCATGATAATCTAGCATTAAAATAAAAGCATCGAATAAAAAGCAGTATTAAAAATGTAATCTCGCGAGTTCCACGGTGCAACATCATAAATTCTCCCCTTTTTCCCTGCATCTTTTTGTTTTGTTTTCGTTTCCCTTTTATCTTGGTACGAATTTTTTTTATTATTGACTCGTTGCGTTATCACATTTGTATCTTAAACCGTTGAGCCAAAAGCATAACATATTCGCCTATTATACTTGAAAGTTCACGCGAAACCACGCGCTTTTTCGCGGTGAGAATATTACTTTAATTGTATAATAAATGTGCAAACCGGTGATGCGGTATAAAAAGAAGGGCAAACTAAGAATCCGCAAATACGAAAATTCGACTCGTCACGTTAGAATCTCATTTAGCGCGCTCTTTATTTTGTAATCGCACTTTCGGAATTTGCTCTGCAGGCATACTTTAATATATTCTTTTGTCTTGCTTTTAGAGTAAGGCGCTTGTTAGTTCATCTTCTTTCGTGTATTTTAATATTTGCTATTTCATTCTTTTATCCTTTCATCGTTAATCGCATTTCTTTTTTGTATCTTCAAATTTGTTTTTCAAATAATCAATCGAGTCTTTTCGATGAATATCTGTCGGGGAAATTGTACTTACAAACGACGAGGTGGATGGGAAATAAAAATGTTACGTTGGTGGGTAAATTGATAAAGGAATTGTTGGCTTATAATTTTCTAAGCAAATATTTTAACGTGCAAAGATAATGATTATGATTACTTTTTATAACGGAACCATTTATCCGCTTTGTCTCTGAAATTGTTTAAAAAGAACTTAATTGTTTTCCATGAAACGTTAATTTAAACTGTCATTTTTCACATGCTAAAGTGGAACGTTTGTTACTTTCTTTATAAAATAAAGTGAAATGACATTATGAGAATGTAATAAATTAGATGATTTAATAATAAAATATATATATATATATATATATTATAAATATTTAACATAAAATAAATTTTAAATTAACATTTTTAATTCTTGATAAATGTGAATTAAATTTCAAAATGATTTAAAACAACAAATTGAAAAGAAATGATCATTCAATAAATAAAAAAAGTTTAATTATTGAGTTTTATGATTACATTCGTTATTTTAATAAAAGACACATTTATTAAACAAATACCAGTAAATGTTAACAAATATGTTGAAACGTATTTTTAAGCGTTCGTTTTTTAACAAGAAAAAAATATCCGTATCAAAAATATAGTATTATTTATTGAATAAAAAATTGATTATATATTATTTACAGTATATAAGTATATTGCATTTCTGATCATATTCTACAAATACGGAAGTGCATTAACCTCTTCTTCTGAAATGCAATACAGTATCTTTCGGTTCTGTAATATAATATGGCTGTATTTTGTTAAATTTTGATTGAAAAAATGTTGGTTATTCATGCAGCATGGATATTATTTGTTCACATTTGTAGACGACTTATTTCAATTTTAATAACCCGACTATTTTTAATACAAATTTTACGCGAGAAAAATTAAATACAAAACTTAATATCTCAATTCATAGAAATTGCAAATTTACCTTTCACCATTTGTCTTAGCCCATTACGCTTCATATCTCACGTCTTACATCTCACACCTTCCACCTAACATTTAGCATCTTATACCTCGCATTTTACATGAATTACACGAGTTTCACGAATAATTATATATTAACTCATCTACAATAATGTAATATCCTTATTAAAAATAATAAGGTTCATATATATATTTTAATAATTTCGTATTTTAAAATACGAAATTCATATGTTTTTTCATAATTCATATACGGTCATATACGACTACATATATTTGATATATGGTTATAATTTATTTCAATATAAGGATATTATTGAAATTATGTATGGTAAGAATATTGTATTAAATTATTGCCATATATCGACCATGTATGATCTGCCCAACTATAAATTTATTTAGTCCAACTTATTTGACGATAACTTGAAGTTTTTAGTTGGCCGTACTAAACAAATTTCTCTCAGTATATAAACTACTTTATTCAAAAGTATTAATATCTTTCTATAATAAGAGTTACTATACTTTCTGGCATTCTGAGACTCTATGCTCCAATGTTAAGAACTTTGCCACACAATCTGGTACACTGAGAAAAAAATGTGGCAATATTAACTATACGCACAGTTAATTTTCGCGAATACCATAAAATTTTAGTTCCAGTTACCTGATTTTTAGTTAAAATAACCATAATATGGCTAATTCAACCAGAATTTTAGTAATCACGAAAATTAACCATCTGACTTTTTTCTCAGTGTGTGCTTTTCTTTTCTTTTTTCAAGTACCAATTATCAGAACTGTGGTACTTCTCGTCACATTGTCCAGCATTATTTTATACAGGAGCACATAAAGTCCAGAATTACTACATTATTTTTCTCAGTGTAATACACGGGTAAATCTAATAAAACACCAATTAATAGCACGATATACGAGGGACGAAATGGCAGCGTGATATCTAAAATTGTTAATACCACACCGAGAGAAATGCCATGTTAAGTTAGCATCAATTGATGGTTCCTCAACATGAAGTTCATGTAACTATTGTGCCAACATATTTCTTTGCTGAAATACCAAAATTTTTCATGCTATCTACATTCATGTTAAAATAGTATTAGTTTTTAGCTAAAATAATATGAACGTCATGTTCGGTTAGCATGAAAAATTCATGTTAAATGTACATTATCAGTTGATAGTAGGACAACATCATATAACTGTAATGGTTATATGTCAATATATAACAAAAAATGATCTTTTAGGTTA
>JABFPN010003928.1:0-16503 GCA_022817305.1 Leptoteleia sp. ZL-2020
AGAGAGGAGAGAGAGAGAGAGAGAGAGAGAGAGAGAGAGAGAGAGAATGCATTACCGCAATGCTAGCCCGAGATTGTGTGGCCTTAATGTGGGCTTGAAGGTGCAGAGGGGGGTGGAAATAGCGGCAGGGGTCCCGATTGCATCGGCCCTTGACAGCGTCCATGCAGACCGTCACAGAGCCGTCCTCGTTCGCCTGCACCGTCTCGAGGGGGTGCGCAAACCGGCACTCCGTCTCGCCGCGTTTGCACGCCCCGCGTTGAAACTCGCGACATACCTACAGCAAGAGCGAACACGCATGGCATGGCACTCTATCTATGGAGAGGTACTTTGGAAAAAACGCTATGGAGCTAGTTACATGATCGCCGTTCTTTAATTGGTATTTATAAGGATATTATACGTTTACGGCAATGGGATGAGGGGTGGCGATATGTGGTAATAACAATCAGGTATCGGTGGTCTATAAGTAAGGCAAGAACAGCGTGCTTCATCGTGGATGCGTTTAGTTTATCCTTAAATCAATTTTACCACGTCGATGAATACAATTATCTTTTTCTCACAAGAAAGTTAGTTCAATTTTTCAAAATTATGTTCGAGACAAAAAATTAGATAGCAAAATATTACACGAATAATGACGTTGAATTTTGTTAAACAGGTTGTATCCACGATGACACGAAAGTGTGAAACATTACGCTAGCAAGTGTTTCAGCGGTCATAGGCTCGCGCCGAAACTCGGCGTGCAGCGCAGGCATATCTACACAATATTTGATAAGGTACATTGGTTACATATCTTTAGGGAACAGGAAGCAGTGAGGGGGAACAACCGACCAAATATTTTTTGCTCTATGTGCGACCGTCAGGAAAATATGTACACTCTTTACTGCGCAAATGATGGTTACTACTTGGAATTTGTTTATACGCATCATATTGTCTTGAATTCAAAGTACTCGAGCATGCACATTTAGGCAGGAGTCTTCAACTCTAGTTCTTTATTTCGGTTCAATCATCTAAGTACTTTTGTAATTCATCGAAGACGAAAGCTCTGCTACAGAGAAGATATTCAGACAGACTTTTACAGGGTATGTTGTGTCGCGGAGAAAAGCAGAGGCCATCAATTAAACACATGTTTGGACGCAGTCTTTCGTACTCTTATGTGTGCACTTTAAAAATGGAATGTTTCAAACTACAGAGAAATAGATAGATAGAGAGACAGAAAGACAGAGGAAGTTGGAGCTACGTGAAACTAATCCGTGAAATAAGGTATCTCAAATGACGTATGCTTAAAGCTGGGTTTGCTGGATGATTCTGTCCGTTCGTTGTGCTCTGTTACGGCAGCCCTTGATGTAATTTCGCCGCATTGAAGTTGCATTCAATCGCGGCTTAATTTGAAAGTGTGCCCGTTGCATTATGACCAAAATTTATCATGACTCAAGTCAAATTGTGTTGGAGCAAGCGCTTCCTCTTCAATTAATTACACGCGACTCGTTTCAGGAGCGTTTCAACTAGTTTATCTTGATGTAGTTGCGAGCTTGAACCAAACCATTGACATTATTGCAAAGTTTACCAACGACCGCGAAACAACTTCCAAGTTACGATGGGCTGAAGAGTGCTCTAATCTCAACGGTGTTCGGAAGTACGCGAGGTCGATTAGCCGGATATTTAGGATTGCGGAGTCAGCTAACGGCCAGCCACTAGCCTACTGAGAACTTCGCAGATAACCAGCGTACGCTGTTTTTGGGTGTTTTAATCGTGTGAATAGCATGTTACGGGGTTAGGGAGTGAGTCAAGCGGGTGGCTCGCTCCTCTTGCTTGAGGAGTCCGCCGGCGTACGTTCTCCCACAGCTTGCACTTACTTCGACAAATGTACGTTTACGGGCACGCACGACCAGGCCGTTAGAGAGAGCGAGAGTGAGAGTGAGATAGATAGAGAAAGATAGTTAAAGGCATACAGAAGTCGACACCGTCGACGAGACGCACACGTACACAGGCAACAGCTTGGGTGTACATGTCAAACACGGGGTGCCACCAATTTCTACGTTTCAAAACACTTTGTATTTATCAATCATCTCTATTCGATTGTACTCTCAACGCATCATATATCCATTATTTGATTACACAATATTAATATTTATATTAAACATTAACGTGTAATTTCTAAGTTACACACCGAGAAAAATAAATAGCATATTTAGCAATAAATTCTGGAATACTGAACCTATACGTTCTTTGTATGTGTATCACTTATAATTTTTGGGAATGTTTTCTATACACATTGTATAGTATTCTATGTTTATAGAACTGTATGCATTACATATACTTAGTTTTCCCATAAATTATTACAGTTACACCTACAGAGTACATATAGGTTCAATACCCCAGAATTTATTGATAAATATACTATTTCATTTTTCTCAGTGCACAGATTAAATTGAAATGTATACAAAGGTTGCAAAGATGATTTAACGGTTAACTTGAAGTGTTTGCTCTTTCAGATTTAATGAAAGAAAATGGACAAAAAAGAAGACAAAATATTCGTTGGTCACCCTGTGCTTGCGAAGGTCAACTATGTATCGAATGAATTGACTTTCAGATGTAATTTACACAATTGCCATAATTAAAGCATAAACAATAAAGAAAACGTAAAACAGAATATCCAAACAATGTCCTTTTTACAGGATTATTTCGTACGTATATATATATAATAAATGAACATTAAACATATTATCATTATTGTCACAGTTTTTGTGCAATTCCACATGACATCGAATTCAAATGAAATAACCACGATTGTGCTAAATACGTTGTACGGTGTACTGTTCTGACTGTTTTGTTAGCATTGAATGCAAGCCGTTTTTATGGCAATACTAACATATAAATCAATGTAGAAAGGATTCAAAAATTTTCTCCCAAAGGTGAGTATTGTCAATTCAAGCGAGCCATCGTGGAGCAGATAGATGGTAGCACAGAAGTAGCGCGTAAGATGCAGCATGCTAGTATTTCTATTTTTTTTTGTATGTGTCCTCTTCGAACTTTACCCACATTAGACTTTTCTTTTTTCTGTTTTTATGTTTATGTTTCAATGTATCCTCCTCCGTTTTGTCGGAATTCTTTGTTAATTAATCAATTTCGTAAATTACCCCTGGTAAACGAAGTGATCATTTGTATTTTCACATCAGTAAACGCGTATATGTATGTGCACGTGTACACGAATATGAATTGAAGTTTAAACGGTAAATACGTATGAAAAATAGTAAGTCTCTCGAAATACATATTATACTTTTTTCTTTGATTTAAATTAACAATCTCTCGCTTTTATTTTGTTTTTGTTTTAACGTTAATTGAAATATAACACAATAAAAATAAATAATAACTGTATAAATTTCAAAATGCAAACATTCCAAATTTTATTACTATAACAATATATTAATTGTAATAAATAATTGAATCAAAAAAATACTTGTATAATATAAATAAGAAATAAATTACTACACACAACGATTATAAATGCTGCGGGGGTCGAGCCACCTTCCATTTGTCATTGTCCCTCTACTAATTAAGTAAAAGCAAATAAATCGTGTACAAATGCACACTAAATGAATTTCCTATTTCGCGACTGGTGGCTCGTCCTTAATTTCAGGCACGCAAATTTATAGATATGAAGAAATAAAAGATATCTATTAGCAACAAGAATGCTGGAAAAAAAACATATAAGGTATCCAGCGACACAGTAAGTAATCAAAGAATAAATTCGTTTATGTTTTTGTGCGTGTGCGTTGTCTGGTTATGTAAAAAAGTGGTTAATTAGTTCGTGAGATTGAGGAAACGTTCAAAGTTAACTGTATTTTAAAATAGTATTTCACTTGCATACAAGAAACTTTACTAAAGAACATCAATTTTAATAACAGAATCAGTAATTACTTTCAAGCAAAATTAAATGACTTGAACGTTTACTCGATCACTCGATCTTTTCGTTTAAGCTCCTGGCGTGTAAACAAAGTGTAAACCTGTATACAATCCAACAATTATTATACATAATTAATATATAAATTTATATAAATCACATGCGATTGCGTGAAAGCCCCTCCTCCTATAGCTGTAAAATAAATGCTTAATCACTTCATAAAATTAATAAATTAGTTAATAGATACTAATACAAATCATACACTGGCTACCAATACAAAGTGCAAGTATCCACAAACTATTGTTATTTTGAAATGAAAGTGCAGTTATTTAGATACTGTTCCATTACCACAGATTTTAGTAACTCATTATACTTGCATTTTATATTGTTATAAGCTGTTTAGCTGAAAATTAATATAGACAGAAATAAACAAATAAATAAGATGTAGCTTCACTTCTCCGTAGTCGCAATAAATGATGTGCATATTTAATAAGTAGTGTAATCTAGCTTAGCTGACTACTTTAAGAAAAATTGAATACATCGTATTAATGATATAAATATACGATATTGCCACATGGAGAAAGAAGACTGTTGTTTCAAAACAAATTAAAAATTAGATTTAAACGGAGAGATTTGGGGGAGTTTAATGGCATGGAAAGGGAAACAGAGAGGAAAGATGGAATTTGATTCTTTGACATGGGTAAAAAATTGCAACACACAGTCATTGATGTACGTTTCGGATAAAAAATGAATAGAAAAAAATTGCGAATAATGCGCGTGACTACTACGATACATCGATATGTTAGAAAAAGAAATATATTAATATATGATTAATTACTACTCTGCATACATCTACTGCCATTCACTAATGTGGCGTGTTATTTGTGTCCGATTTATTGCCCTGATTGGAAATAAATATAATTAATTGTTTTTATGATGTTTTTAAGTGAAACTGGTATGGAGTGTTTTTCCTCTTCTTTTTCCTCAATTCTTTTGATGCATGCAATTGGAAAACACTTGAGTTCCGATTTTTCCTTCTTTTTTTTAATCTTTTTTATGTACCAATCAGGGAAAATGTATATAGTAAATATGTTAATAATAAAAATGAAAAATATAAATAAAACATACACAAACAGGTTATTGATAATTTTAAATATATTAATAATGACAAGTATCAACAGGCAGCAAGGCAGTTATGTTTGAAGACCATCGATAAGTGGCATCTGATTATTTCATGTCATCACTATTATCAAGGAGCCTGGGATGAGGAATATTATTAATTCCTTGAAGGACATTGCCCAATACGTACAGACTCAGATTCAGAAGGGTATAAATAGAGAATACCAATTTAATCAAATAATAATGATAAAACGATTAATGCAAATAAAAATATTAATTTCAAGAAGCGAATAATTAAGAGATAAATTATTAATGCTTAAAAGTTGAATGTCAAGTTTGTATCCAGATATTCTGAAGCATAGAATTTAAATAAAACAAAAGACGAATTTTTATGTCCCTTCCGAAGCAGTCTGCATGTTTAAACAAAAAGAAAATTCGATTTTGACTTTCCACAAAAAAAAAGAAAAAATGAGAGATCGAATGGTTTTTGTCGTGCAGAATGACAATTAAAATATAGAAAAATTAAAAACGAATTAAAAAAAAGGAATATGAGAATGAGAAGATTCACGCGAGGCCTTCATTTCATCATTCGTAATATATGTGAATATAAAGAACTAATGAGAGACACAATAACAATAAACACAGTCTACTAAAGTAGTTTCAGTTTCAATTACATTTCCTTTTATTTAAATTCCATCATCAAAAATGATTCTCTCGTGACACGGACTTAATGCACGTCATCGCTAAGTATTACATTGTGACAATTATTCGTTACGTACGTATTACGATTACTAATCGATCATCATCCTTCGTTACTCTCAACTTTTGAATTCGATAATAATCATTAAGTCGTGAAACAATGACAAAAGGATATCATCCTACATCTTCCTCAATCGCGACAGTTCGTCCTACGAAATCTCATTTTGCTTTATCTTTTTCACAATTCTCGCATGGAGTAAGTGTGTGTGTGCGTGTGTCATTTCTTTTTTACTTTTCTTTTATACTTCTTGCCTTCTCTAATTACTATTATTATTATTATTTAGTCTTGTTCATCTCCGTTTCGTTTATAATCGTAACAGCCTCGAAGAAAGACCTTTCTAACATCCACGTTGCTCGTTTGTTTTAATTTTTGTATCTTCTATTTTTAATTTGTTCTTTTATCTTGTATTCGGTCGTAAGGATAGTCGAGACAATTGACGAGGAAGGAGCGAACGGGAGCGAGAGGCGCGTAAAGGATGCTGTTTGAGAAAGGATGGCGAGCAAACGAGGAAAGTAGGAGACGGTAGATATTAGGTTTTTTCCTGATTCTTCTTTGTCGTCCGGGAGCAAACTTCGAAATGGGCGCTTCGATCGCAACGTGCGAACAATCAAATCAAAATAATCACCGCGAGTGCTTTTTACACTGGAACAAATCAGATTCGTTGTAGTGCGACCCGTTTTCAAAGCAACGTCTCGAACGTCATATATATTTCTATATAAATCTCTCTTATCAAATACAAATTGCGATAACAGCGTTAATTGTTCGATTTTTGCTACCGGCCCTTTGTCTGATCATATAAAATATAAACAATCAATTTGTTAACCTATCTACTATATCTATACATATGTTCGTATGTGCGTATGCATGGGACGGTCCTTGCTTACGCAAATTGTTTCCTTCTTTTATTTATTCTGCTTGCTTATTCTCATTTTATTTTCATTTTTTACACACATTATTTTGCATACGTACATATGTCTGGTATGTATATATAAGAGTTTTTGTTCTTGTTTTGTTATATATATAGTTTTTTGTATGCCTGTGTGTGTATCTGTGTGTGCGTTTACATGCACGACATCTGCTTGTGCACGTAAACGCACACACGTCGTTCCCTTAAATTACAATTATATTCATAGAATAAAAATTGTGCAATCACTGTACAATGAGGAAAAAGAAACAACATACAAATATAACAGTGACCGTTTCTTTTGGACGTTCCATTGACAGATATTCAAGTAATAAATTCTTAACAAAAAAAATATTCCTTTCAATACAACAATCATTACTGGTTATAGTAATGGTAATAATAATAATCATAATCATAATAATAACTTTTCAATGCTTTACAGAATACGTACATTAAATTATTTTTAAATTACGTTGTTCTTATTACGTATTATCGAGTCATTACATTTTAAACATCAAAACCTGAAGATCTAATGTTCGCGTTAAAATTGTAGTAGAAGGTGTTAAGGATTAACTTAATGCGTAACTACTATGTACTGCGAATATCGGTCGGGAATGAGAACACTCGTTTTTTGACAATTTTTTTCTATGACGTCACCACTTCAAATATCGTTCTTGCAGAACTGTTGATATTGTTAGAATCAATTCAGATAGATTGGAATGATGGATATGAGTACCGAAATCTCGATTTTGAATTGAAATCGTCTAAGTGTATTACTTCTACTTGTTCTATATAATTTTGATTTGATTTGTTAAATCTATTATATATCGACGAACAAAATCGAGACTTGTAGTAACTGCTGAAGTGATGACTGATGTGAGATGTAAATTTAAATGCAAACTCGTCTACGTCAGTGCTTAATAAGTGTATATTTAATTCGTTGAGAGGAAAATATGTTATCAATTTTCTAAAGACTTCTCATTTGATTAAGTATAAATATAAAGTATATACTAAAATATTTCATACTCTCCGGTTAAGTGAATTTATTTTGGATCCTAGAAAAATGTATAATTAATCTCGTGAAATCGGAGTCGTTTCCTTTGTCTTATCATAGTTACGAAAATAAAAATTTACATTACGACTAGGATTTTCAGACGAATTATCGATCAATGGTTTGGTTAAATTCTAAACTATCTTCTATGAGAAATACAGAAAATATTTTATTGCTTCAACTACGAATTTGAAATTTAAAGTAGACTTAAGTTACAAAATATCGTTATGGCTAAATTGCTCTTATTATTTTTAATATAAATTATATACATATGTATATATATTTATATATATAAGTAATGCGAACAGCAGATTTGCACTGCATTAAGAGCTAACGTTAATACAAATGATATTTCAGTTGAATGTGTTGAAGACAATGAAATCTTTTTATTATTTTTTATTTTCACTTTAAGTATGGTGTTTGGTTTGTTACTTTGCTTTACTAGATTATTATCAATGTTTATAACTTAGTAACGTTGGGTTTCTATCCAGTAATATATATTTATATATACGAGACTGTTTCGCGCGGCTACCACGTTTTTCTTTTAATATCACCGGAGCCGTAATGCGTAGCAAAACTGTGCTTACTCCGGGGAAATCGACATGCTGGCGAATCGCAAATAATCCCACGGGCTTAAAAAAATTTCACCCGAGCGTCGTGCGTATCTTAAAATGAGAAAAAAAAAATTTTTCTTCCTTTCACTCATACAACATCTTGTCATAATTAATTAAATGCCAACTTGACTCTACATTTGAAAGTTGACGCTATTTAATACAACTTTATATAATCTGATATAAATTTACTTGTACAGCATTATAATTTAAGAATATAATAAAAATAATACGTATCATAAATTAATAAAATTAACATTGCTATGGAAATTATGTTAAAAATACATATCTCTCTTAAATAAATAACATTTTCAGGAATTTTTGTTTAGAAATATTGATTACATTTAAAAGTTTACTGAATATTCATTATCTTTATTTTAACATTTCATCTTACAATTTTATAAAGTATATATAAATATATATATAATACATAAAAATATATATTATAATAAGTAATAATATAAAGAAAAAATTGTCCTATAAATTAAATAAATTATAAAAATAAAATTATGATCATGTTAGCTCTTACTAATAAAATAAAACTAACGTAACATTTATGAAACATTTATATGATAATAAATAAATTAGATAACTTTTATTAAATACAACTAACAATGAGAAATCCATAAAGGGTAAAGAATTTAAATATAAAAATTTCTTTATACACTAATACAAGTTACTACTATGACATTTTAAAAGTCTTAAATACTGTTATTAATTTTTAAGATACGTTGAAAGTAACTCGACATGTACTTGGATAATATTACAGATAAAAAAGAAATTTGTCATACTTTTTCACTTTCATCAATCTACTCGTTTTGTCTTTCTCAAATAAATCTTATTGGATTCTCTTGAAAGAACAATCTCATAAAACTGCAAAAATCGATAAACCTAGTAAAAACGACGTTGCCGCGACTTATAAAACCGATCAAGTGCCAGAAGGGGCATAAAGTGATTCTCGAGAATAATATTTTTCAAATTCTTTCGGTAATACACTTGTTTAATATCTTCTTTAAACTGACGATCGAGATTATACAATGGATCATTACGTCGTTGTTCTGATTATGCGATTTATCGGCAATCGATACGTACATTATTCCTTATTACCATAATTTAATGTACACAGGAATCTCGATATAACGAATATTTTGACGATATATCGGCAGAAAGAGTTTTATTTATATGGCGTTTGAGAAATATCCGCTTTATATTGAGGATTCGGTGCACTTGAAATGCAAAGTGGAAATCGTCCATTATTTCCGCGTACTTTTCCTAACATTTTTCTTACACGCCTGCTTTTTTTTCGCCATAATTTTAATGCTCGTCACTTACGTAACTTAATCCTAAAAACCCCTCCCTAAAAGTCTCATGCAATGAGATTACTCTTCGTATGTAATGTAATTCACATTCGTACTATGTATCACATAATAAAGCTAAAGAGCATGTCACAGTCGGTTCAGGTGTTTAGAATACGCGAGGCAAATTGATTTGACATATGATATACTAGTATATCATCACTGTAATTCTCAAATGAACTATCTCTGCTTCGTACACAACGGGCCATCCATATTTCAATTTATATCGATGACGTGTCGTATTTTTGATGCACTCTTGTTCAATTGAATTACACTGACCGCGAATTAAAGAGACTACACATTGATAATTATTGTCAGACAATTCAATTAAATATTTAAACGACTCAAAAATTGAAACGGTAATTAACTTTACGTGTACTACGTAACAAAATTAATACATATAAAAGTATTAATTTGCCTCGTTCCAAAGACCACACTATGAAATAGAACAGTCATAATAACAACACGTGCAGTTAATTTTTATGAAAACTGAACACCGTTTAGTTCTAGTAACCTAAACTGATTTTTGGTTAAAACAACCAAAAGTATGGTCGTCATGAAGATTAACCGGACGATTCGTCCCCAATGTGAATGCCCTGCTTCATAAATACCGAAGATGTAATCTTGATAAAAATGATTAGAAAATTGATAGAAAAGACTTAACGTTAGGAAAATGTATACTGTTAGGTCAAAGGGCGTGCGGCCCTCTGACTTGGTTGGGTGTACAATTAAATGGCTATGAGCCAATGGCGAACTACGTACGCACGTAAATGGGTACGTAGGGCCCCTCGTAGTAAGCATGGACGTAGACGAGACTGTGGAGGGGTGCGGCGAGGCTGACATGGGGATTGTGTAAGGGTGTACACACAGAGGTAGCAGTTGTGGTGGGGGACGATAGGGACTGATTAACAGACTGTATCGTGGAGACGGGCGACACTCGATTTTGGGGAGCGCCGGCGGCCGGGACCTGGTACACGGGCGCTTGGTTGGGCCCAGCCATCGGGCACTGGGCCCCCGCGGCGCCATGTTGGGCCCCAGCTGGTCGAATGTAGTTTGGTGGTAGACATACCTCGAGGCGATCTGTTCGCGGCATCTTCTGCGGCATCGCGACTGTTTGCGGCACCACTCCTAGGGGACTGCCCACTCCCGTGGGGTCCGCCGGACCCATAATAGTCGGCATTATCGGACTCGGCGCGAAATACGGACTGTACGTGTTTCCCACTTGCGGCATTCCAGTCAGGTACGGATTGGTCGCCTACGAACATCAAACAACCCGGACAATCATCCAGGATTTTTACATTACTCTCCATCCTTTTTAAAACCAATTTTATGCTTTCATTCATATGTATATATATATACATATAAATTTATATATGTATATATATTTTTTTTGTATACATTGTCTTATCGATTATTGAAACGTGCAAATTCGTATCTGGTAGATATTAAATCGACGTTTCTGTACCACTTTATCTTTTTGCAATTGCGTATCGGTAGGTGAAATTTAAATTATCAATTATCAAATTCTCGTGAATTTTAATCTGAAAAACCGCAATTAATTTTCTTGCTCATTTTGTGTCCTAAAAAGGTTTGCAAATGAAACGTGTTATATCACAGTAGAAGGGTACGGTTAATATTTACAAGTAGTAACAAAGTCAAGAAAGAGGAGTAAAATTGTTGAAAGTAAAATGACACAGAAGCTTTCAAAATACCGATTTGCAAGCAACTACGAAATAGAAGTAATCGAATATTAAACGAGGCGTAGAAGCATTGGAGAAGTGTGCTGCGAATGCTTCACTGCCTCGTGTCATGCAGATTCGTGCTCTAACGAAATTATTCATTGCAAAAGCACGTTCACGTGCATTGCGTTGTTTTACTACCATGCATAGAACTAGCCGAAGCACAATTTCAAATTATTCTTTGTACCATCTCAAAAGCTAATTACACATTTTAATATGTAACACGCGTTTCCTTTTATTGATTCATAATTGAAACCATAATCGATTATTGAATTATCGTTTAATTTTTATTAATAGCAGTAGAATTTCAATCACTTTTGTATGATGTAGCTTCGACAAAGCAAAGTTAAAATGTATATAAAATGCAAAGTGAAAATGTAAAGATGAAAAAAACCTTTTAATTGGAAGCATGATATTTTTGTTTGTTCCACTATTGATTTGACTTTTAGTTCGTTATTCGAGAATATTTTTAATGCTAAGCTACATTTTTGTATAAAAGTATTTTATAATCTTTTACATCGATATTATTAAGATTAGACAAATATTTTTTTGCAGTATAATTATCTTTTTATGTATCACATGCGCATGAAAAGTATTAACGGATTCTTGTAAAAAATATTTTAACATTAGAAATGGTTTTTTTATATTTATATCAATAGATACGCGTAAATGAATTGTCTGCAGTGATACAGCTATTGTACTTCGTGTAGTTAGTTTACAAAGAAAGACGACTGTAGAACATTCTTATAGCCAATTTATCAATGGTTTCTAATATTAATTACAAACACGACTACATGCAAGAAAAAAATGCTTAATCTAAATAAAACAGTTTGAAGAATCTTTACTGATTATTGATTCTTCGAACAATTTTAATACTGTGCTTAACCTATGTCCCAAATGAATCTAGATAATGTAAAATCGACTACAATAAAATATTTTAATTACTTTCATTTCTCAAAATTAAATAATTAATTTGATTCTAAACATATCTGCGATTCATTCGGGTAAATATTAATCAGCAAGATTAATCCCCATTAACAGAAAATGCTTTAAATTAATTTTCAAATGTTTAAAAGAAACAAGAATGACAAAGCTTTCACAAAGCAACTCAGTTAATAATTATTTCGTTAATAGGGATTATTAAATAAAAAAAAAAAATAAATAAAAACAAATAAAAAGTGTTTAAGTAGTATAAGCCAACCAAAACCAAGAGTTACCATAAAGGCGTGGGTAGCGAGTAGTTGTTGCTGGATTTGCTGTTGAAGGTGATGGTGTGGTGGAGTAGGAGGAAGGGCCTCCTGTTCACCAATGACGAAATTGGAGAACACACCAATAATCAACCATAACCACGAGCGTCACAGCGGCAAACATAGGGAACAGACAGGCGTTCATACAAGTGTGTTATGAGCTCGATATCATCACGTGGCGTGGCAATTATATTATCGCACAATAAAAATTGATCAATGATAATACAAAATGTGTTAAGGGCGAATGAAATTTTAATCGATTACCGAATAAATTCTAATGCATAGAAAAAATAATACAATCATTAATAACTTAAATACCGGTAATTGTGGGATAAATGAATTGAATCGATACTCCTTTTCTAGTAAATGTTCGTTAAAAATCGATTTAATTATTCCTAAAAAAATGTTACAAATAATGTTATAAATTTCAATTATATTCGACAGAAGCTGATATTGAAGGTTATTCAAAATTTGACTGAAGTATGTACAGAAAAAGAATAATGCAGCTATATACTTTAATGAAATGGTAAAATAAACTTTTTATCTCATCATTACTCCCATAAAAGTATGGTGAATGCAATTAAAAATCCGTGCCTACCGTACCATGAATATTGTACGATATGGTAATAGTTGCTGTATTATTGTGTGGACATTTTTCTAATCAAAAATTTTTAACTATGTCCATATCTGTGACGATACTACAATGAGGAAAAAATATTATACATTTTTAACTGTTAAATATTATGACTATTATTATTTAATTTATATAAAAACGATAATTAATAATGAAAATATTGATTATAAAATTACATTGATGTCGGTATAAAATTTATTTTTCATAAAAATATATTGAAAGCTAATTAATTCTCATCAATTTTATTGTGATATTTTTATGCGAAGAACGACATGACAATCATTTTATCCAATAATTACCTGAAATAAGGTAATAATTGTCTCATTATTTTTGTCAATGCCTAAATCATGATCAAACGATCCGAGCGCGCGTTTGTGAGCCAACTGCGACTAATATATCGGAGGCGAAGTCTGCTTATAATAATTTTCATAATATGAAATCAAATATTTATGTTTAACCAACACGCACGGCATAGAAATCAATTTCAAGCTATTCCGATACCCGTCGATTGTATATTTGTTAATTGGCAAATGAGGAGAAGACCCGTACCGCCATCACAGAGTCGTTATTCTGTGGAGCTCAATTTCACGGAACAAAATCAAGCCGCCCCGCGCGACAGAATCGATCGGGTGGAGAGGCTATATAAAAATTAAAAACATGCAGCGTGCTAACTGCTTCAAAAATTATCAACGCATTCAGCAAATGCAACACACGATAAAGGCACGGCGCGCTGATTTTCGGAGTAAACATTTTACAATGTTTGGTCACCGGATATGTATCGAATTCATATTGGCGCTTCGACTTTTTTTTTTCTCTCGTTAATTTTTTCATTTTCCATTCATCGGCTTCGTTGCGTTTCGACGCGTCAATTGATAGTTCATTTGATTAATTCGCGGTGCCTTTGTCGTTGCTACGTAACATTATTTGAAATATCTATGGAAAAACTGTACTACATCAATGGTAAATATATGTAATTAATAAATATATATGAATAAATAACAGTATAAATGTGTACGAGCGATAGGATTTACTGAAACAAGATGAAGCCACGTGTATTGTAATGAAAGAAGATTTAACATAAGAACCAGTGCGTGTGATTTGCTACGCGTCGGAACAAGACTCACCACAGTCGGTAGCTGACCAGGTACAAGTGGCTGTCCTGGAGTGAGACCCATCTGTTGCATCACTGCGTTTTTCAGCGCTAGATGATTTCTGCCGTTAATCAAAAGTTGATCCTTCAGGTGCTGGGGTGGATGGAAGTACTTGCATGGAGGTTTTTCTCGGTTACACCGTCCCTAGTAATCCAATCGTTTTATTATACACTGATGAATTTCCTTTTTTTTTGCAATACTCATGTAAGAAATCTTTTTGATTTATTTTAATTTCATTTCTCGTATTTATCTATAAATTGATAAGAGTAATGATTTTGATTTTCAAGCCGTTTCGAGGAGTAATAAAACTGAAAGTATTAAGATGAATTTCAAATAGTTTATGAGTTGGAGACAATGTTATAAAAGTAACTTTCTTACTCTACCATTATACGAGCAGTAAAATCGAAAACAATTGATTCCGATTCAAAAGAGCATTTTTATCACTCGTGCATATAAAGTACCGTTCTTCCGTATAGTTTAATGTGTGAAAAATATCTTCAAGAACCTAACTTTAGCTTCATAGTCTTCAATTTTCTGTATACTTATTTAAACAGAAAAAATAACCACTGTTGGAACTACATTGCGAAAGATAGTTGTATGTAAACATTGCGGATAAAAAGAAAATGACAATATTTTAACTTAACGTTAAGACAAAAAAGTCTTATCGAAAGAAAAGAAAATTATTTTGCTACTTCCTAAACTCGTATAAAATGTAATTCCCAATTTACTTAGTGTTTAATTTTATCGCGATACAAAGCGAAAATGATATAAATGAAAACTTTCAATAGCCCGACTGTGCGAGGGTGCAAATTTTAGCGGCGTGCCATGCTTGTAACTGGGAAATCCATTCATCAAGATTCACGATGCGAGTATTATGATTTGCCTTACTTTGTAACATGAACTTGGGTGCATTATTTATTACCTCGAGAGCCTGTTGATCTGAATTAATAACGACGTTTTCTTGTGGTGTAAAGCAACGCGAGTGCGTAAATAATGCGCAAACTTGCAAGGATGCATCGTCATAAGCAGAGAAGCCGTGTCAAGTCGATTAGCTGCAGAATAGATTGCGCAAAGTAAAATGAACCCTATCATCCTATATCCTTAACAGGATCGTTATCAGCCACGTCTCGCGCAATCTCTTGAGATATCGCACGATGCATCTAATAACGAGCTATCTAATAACGAGCCCTTTCATCGTTAAGATCTCGTTGAGCTGTTATACATCTCAAGCCTAATATCGCGGAGTAGCACCGCAGTGCAGCGTCGACGAGCAGCACACTCCTGCGTGCATACGCGCGCAGATCCTAAGTGGAACGAACGCGTTTTATAAGTGCCTCATAATGTGCCTAATATTCAGCGCACATTGCTAACAGTGATGCCAGCGTACGACTTCACGTAAAAGCCTATTTACTACAAATTAGACCCACTTGTCTCGATAGTATCTAAACTTTCACTACAAAAGAAGCCACGCGACACAAACTAATGGCTGCGCACTTATGTTTACCGTGTCATGCTTAGTTCAAAGTTTAAAATATCTCTCAAAAGTTTTTGATAGAACAATTTGTTGATGGATGTCAGCTGACAATATATATATATATATATACCAAGAGGAAAGATTAGGAAAAATGACTAAAATTGTTAGTAAACTGGACCCATACTTGTCCAAACTATCATTTTTATAATAATATTCGTATTATTTTCGAAAACGTTATTAGTTAATAAATTTTGTTATATTAATAAAATACTTTAATGAAATTATTTTACTGAAAGGGAAACAGTTTAATTCCTTTAATATAATTAAAAGACAATTAGGAAATTAAACAAAGAAGGGAAAAAGTTGATTATCATGATTTGTTTACACAGGCAAATTCACACTGAGAAAAATAATGTAGTAATCCTGGACTCTATGTGTTCCTGTATAAAATAATGCTCGACAATGTGAGAAGAAGTACTACAGTTCTGATAATTGGTACTTGAAAAAGTGATACCGTTTACCAGACTGTCTGGCAAAGTTCTTAACATTGGAGCATAGAG
>JABFPN010003929.1:0-16502 GCA_022817305.1 Leptoteleia sp. ZL-2020
CGGGAAATTTAAACTTGCTTAATTCATTAATAATTGTATACAGTTTAAGGCAGGTTACAACGGAAACAACCGAATAGAAATAACCAATGAAAATATACATGCGCTAAACACGTGCGCAATTGCGCCCCGCTGAAACTGGGAGCACTTCCGGTCTGGAGCTCGCTGAAACTGGGAGCGTCGAGTGTATATGTCTTTTCTTAATTCATATGTATACCGTCATATATGGTTGATATATGATAATAAATGATTTCATTAAAAGGAAATTATTAAAGCCATACATAGCTAGAATATTATATCAATTTTTGCCATATATCAACCATGCATGACTGTATAGGGCCATGAATTAAGAAAAGACATATATGTCCATACATGTAATTGTTAAAACATATATGAACCATATGTTTCTTTTTATCTGGGGAGTAAGGAAAAGGATAATAAACAAATAGATCATTAGTCATAATTGCGATAAAAAATGATGGATCAAGGAAATTATACTTTTTGGATATGTAGAGTAAGCGTACTCGGATTACAAAGTTGCAATTACATAAGAGTTGTCGTGGTTCAGCTTTGGGATAAGTGTGACCTTGTAACGATTACTTCTTGCATTTGCCTCCAAGTCGAGGAATTATCTGAATCAACCTTTTGGGATGATTTATCCGAGACATGCAATGGAAATTGGTTTTATAAACGCAATTAATCAGTCAAATATGATACAATTATTAGACAATTTTACTACAATTACCATTTATAGTATCGAGATGGCAAATTTCTGTCTTTATTTCGATCTAAGTATTTATTAAATTAATGCAAAAGTAATGTGATTGACTTGCAATTACTTTTTGTATACTGAAACTCGGCTTTGAAATTGTATGAAAGGCAAAGCGTGAACACAAATTGTTTTTGTAAATTACCCAAGATCTTCAAAATGAAACAAAGCCAATTATGTATTTACTTTTTCAAATAAACAAAAAGTATGAACAAGTATTTTATTTATCAATTAATATTCCACACAAACAATTCAGAATGCGACCTAAATATTTTTTTTGTTTAAAAAACTTTCCCACTTGCAAAATCTTTAAATTAATGTGAAAAATTTCCTGTATTATTATTTTTCTGAATAATTATCTTAACACCAAGAGGAAAAAAATTTAAAAATCAACCAATTGTGCAAGTTAATAATCTATTGTAACGTTAACGAAAAGTATTTTGTAAAAAATTGATACTGTGAAAATTGTTGGATCTAAACTGACGAAACTAACGATCTGATGTAATATTAATGAAAAGTATGTTGAGAAGATTGATACCGAGGAAACGGTTCAATCAATTTATTGGAGATAACAATTTGCAGAGCGTTATCTTATTCGTTGAATCAAGGTCGTATTTATATAATGTATTAACACGCGAAATTGTTTCAGAATGCCGCATGCTACGTCATCCGAGAGCCGGATGAAAGCATCGCAAACGACGAGGAGGATAGTGCGTTGAGCACGGGTGGCAATCTGGGCGCTTCCGCGTCGTGCTACGCCAGAAACATGACATTTCCCTGCCAAGGCTCTTCCTATTCCCATAGGCAGGAACTTCCAGCCGTTGTTACCGAAGGAGAGAATTATAGACTTAGTGAAGTATGTTTGCTTACTTCATTAGACGTTCATTGAACCTTATTTATTTTAATTTCTACAAATAATTCACAATTTAATTTGTGCAATTAAATAATAGCAATTTAAGTGTAATTAAAGAGTAGACACAAATTTAGTAGACACAAAGAGAAATTAAAAAAGCAATTAATGTAAATAATTAAAATTTCATATTAAATAATGTTCTTTTTTATCATACTTTTTATTCAATAATATTTTTGTTGTAAAGTAATTTACAAATTCCTATATTATCTTTATAATCTTGCAATTTTTAATAAGTTTTTACAAATTTTATGCATTCCTTTAATACGATCTTAGTTTTGTATAAAAAGTAATCTTAATTTAATTGAGAGGAATTAAATCCGAGAAATCACAGGTAAAATTTTAAAGAGGAACTAAATTTATTTTATCTTGTAATTAATTCGAACATATCCATTGTAATTAATGGATATTAATTTTATTTATTTTTAATATTAATTCATTCATTAGTATCGCTTTATAATGTTTAAAATCTATTTGCTAAAAAGTAGGCTTTTTCCATATTATATTTTGAAATAAGAGTAGAATTGCCTCTTACCGATTTAACTAACAATCATTAATCAATATTTGTTGTTAAAAGTACAATAAAAATAATGTATTTCCGTTAGAGTAACGTAACATACATATTGCCTAATTTTATGCTTATAATACAATTATTATAAATTATATATATATATATATATGTATATATACAATGAATAATATATTTTTATATAATAGTATGTATGATGTAATATTTCATGAGTTGTTATAAATACATAATAAAATGTACAATGCAATTGATCTTATCATTCAAAAGCTCTAGAGACTTAACTTTACGAAGTAAAATTGGACGTCGTTGCGATAATGTATCTTAACAAGTACAATAGATTTTTAAGCCTAATGACATTGTAATTCTGTACAAATAATTTAATTGCAATTAATAATCTTGTCTAATACTATTTTGCACCTGTAAATAGATAACAGAAAATATATATCTCAAACAAACGATTCTTAGGTATTACAGTTTGCAAGATGGTATAAATATTTCATAATTTAAAGTTGATATAGATAATATAATATAAATATATTATGGAAAAGTTTATATAACTTTAAATTTGTATTCATTTATACTATAAATACTAGTGAACATATAAGGGATTTTAATATATTATCTATAAATATGAAGTTTATTTAAATACCTAGAGAAAAAATCATTTAGGACAATATATTTGAGTAGTATTAATTACAAATAAGACAGCTTTCTATCTATGTTTAAAACTTAATAAAAACAAAATAAGAATATAAAGTAAAAACTTAAAAACAGAGGGTAATACAGATAGTTATTTCTCAAGATACTTACTTCTCAAGATATGTTGAATTTAGATATTCAGCTTAATACTGACGTAAGCCTATCCGTTCGGCAGAATCCGATTATGTTGTTTTATAACTTGATTGGCGGCCCGGGAAAAGACTATTGGATTTATTTAATAATTAGAAAATAACAGTTTTTTATTTCTAATAAGAATGAGGTGGAAGTTTTGAGGTTTATTCGATCTTTACTTTATTTTATTTAATCTTATTTGGCTTGCGAGATATTAAGGAGTCGGTATAACATTCAAAAGCCCCAAGTAGAAACTTAGCATGGAACTAAATGTGGCCCTGATTCGTTTTCCACGTGTCCAAATCAGGAACCGATTTGGTATCAAAATAGGGCGCCGTATCAGTTCGTAACGCTCGGTATGTATAAGGGCCCAATGAGAAACCAAATTGGAACCAAATCGGAGACCAAGAGGAACCTTATTTGTTATCCACGCGGAGAGGAAAGATTAATAAAAATTACTGATGATATATAAATTAACAATTAGACATATTCACAGAATGTGTCTATTCTTATTGGCCCAACAAATATCGCTTAGAAAAATTCGCCGTCATTGAGAATCAAACACCGCACCTATTGAAGTGTCCTAACACCTTAACCATTAGACTATTTCAACACTCGCAAAAGCGAACTAATCCGAGTCGATTTCAATCATAAATGGCTTTAACTGTGTTATCCTGATTTGGTCCTGAAATGGTTTCCACGTTTTTACCACTATGGCGAAATGTGGAATATTTGATGAAGCTCTGACCAGTAACCATTTTTTATACTAATCAAAAATGGAAATCTAATTGTTGACTCACCAATCCCGAACATTACGTTCTGTATCAGTGCCCAAAAAGTTTACCTTGATTGAGTCCACTTTTTAGACGTCATATTACTTGTTTAAATTCGGCCGCCTGTAAATCGGTAACCACTCTGATAACGCTATTGTTTATCTGGGCAAGGAACCGAAGTCTATATGATCGTAGTTATTGGCAGTTGCTACACTGAGAGAAAAATTCAATAAAAACTAATTTGAAAATACCATACGAAATTACTGTGCTATACGATAAAATGGTAATATTATTGTATATCTTTAACCCATTCCCGTTGATGTCATGGCGGCCAAAACACTGACACGCACTATTAAGAATGTGTGCGCACCAATAGTCGTCAGATATTCAGTAAGGACTGTATGTGGATTGGGCGAGCTCGTGAGTCACGTCCCCTCTCCGCGACACCATTGGCGCACACACACATATTAATAAATCTCATTTTAACAACGAATCAACGGGAATGGGTTAAAAGTTGTCATATTGTAAATTAACTTCTAAAACATTTAACAATAGAAAATCTATCTTTCAAAACAAAAAAGAAATTACCGTGACAGCATATTAAACATTATATCAACAGCAGAATACACATAACCCAGATTCACTAGGAAACTTGATATCTTAACGAAACAAAAAATAATGACAACAATAATGACAATTATGGTCGATAAAAAATACTTAGTACATCATTAAAATAAAAATTGAACGCAATTAAATTCATAATATTGATAGTTGTTTATAGTGCCAAAATTAGATTCATTTTCATAAAAAGAACAATTGACTACAGTCAATTCTTACAACACCACACGATTGATATTAAACAAAATGTTGACAGCGTTACGATTTAAAAAAATGTGAAACTAACTATAGTAATTTTTCTTCTGCCCGAAAAGATTGTTACCAACAAATATACTGCACTTTTTGGTCTTCACAAAATTAACTGTTTCTTTTTGCGACCGTAGTAAAACATTAATAAAAACTATTTAATATTATTATAAAGAATAAGATAAATTAGGAAATCTAATATAATGTTTTAAAAAATTATTTCAAACTTGGTTGTATTGAACAAACTGTTCAATTTTAAATTGTTTTCTATTATAGCTATTGGAATTTTCCATAATATTTCTTTCAGTGTCCGAATGTTTAGAATACTACCAAATTCAGGTGACAAGCATGGTAATTTTTATTGAACTATTCTTTATGTACTGCCGTCTCTCATTGCCCAGCCAACAATTGAAAACGATCATGTTAATAGACGTTTAATATCCGTGTATTAAAAAATATGATTTAACTTTAAATTAAAATTTAAAAGATGTCTTTTCGACACTTTTTTGATAGAATTAGTGTCAATAAGAACTTACATCGAAACCTACAATCACTATATAATCAAATAAGTTTATAATCGATATAAGTCTTATTATAAAGATACTCTGAATAATGATTGTATTTGAGTTTATGAGTACATAGTTCAAATAAATGAATATAATTGTTAAGTATTTGTTTCATGGGATTAATATTTACATTAATTTTTGCAGCAACCTGAAAGTAACTCGTGCACTGATGGTCACCTGTCAGGGATAATGCCAGACGTGGCGATGGCGACCGCGTCATTTGGTGCGATGCAATTGGTGGAGCCGCAGGAGCTTGAGCTGGACCTCGGTGATGGCGCTTCGCATCTGTTGCAGCACGCGCCCACACCCCCAGCTAATGTGACGCTTCATCATTCTTACATCCCCCACCAACGACAGCGCCATTTCCCCGGACCGCCACCGCCACCCTATAATGTCTACCATCGCTCGCCTGGCGGACTGCCAAGATTCATTTAACACGATCCTCACTCCTTAAATCTCAATTGTACATAACCCATTGTAAATAACCGTTCCACCTTACCGATCCAATTTCCTTTCCCTCTAATTTTATACGTATTTATTATTTTATTTTTTGTATGAGATTTTTTCTTACATGGAATTATCTAATTAACTCCAAACCGTTTCGCGATTACTTTGTTTTGACGAGTTATCCCCGACAGATGGCAGCACTGCAGAAAGATTCTAAATTCAGTGTAGAAGAATTTTAAGTATAGCTACTGAATTACTTGCTGAAGAAAATTATAAATTTTACTATTTAAATGTCAGTAAAGTTGAGAACAGAGTGACCATTGAATTAGAAGCTTTAGCTTTACTAAAAACAACATATGCAAGATATTAAAACATACAGACACGTTGACAATAAACGGTTTATGACGCATATGTTCAAACTCAACATTTCCATGTGTTTTAATATATTCTATACGTCATTTTTAGTCAGAAATGCTGCCACCTGTAAAAACTCGAGGACGCCTTTGTACTCAGTTCCGCTATTCGGTTTTTTTTCTTTATTTTTTACTATAATCCGTATCGCTCCAAACCATTTTTCATTCCTTTCGTGCAGAACGAGGCATCATCCAACAACAGAGACAGTTATTTAATCAAAGCAAATTTCATCTTGTCACTGGACTGCTGACCTAATTGAATAACTATCTCTCGTTCTCATTCGAAGAACTTTATTTTAAAACGAGCTTCTCTATTGCGATGCTGAAATTCATTACGAGATATATTGTACAATACTAATAGAGAAAACTTTGAGTTTCGTTAATAAGATTTTGTATTTATTGACTCCACTAGATGGCGCTAAGTTAATTAACTTTTAAAACGTCATCTAACGGTGATAATTAACAATAGACAGGTTCGTTGATAATCGATCTTGTAAAGAATTTCTGAAGGACACTTTCGGAAATGATTTACGGAAACGCCACGTGGCAGCACTATTGCTTATTTTGCCACCACGGATACAGATGGCACCACGTGAAGAATCTGAAAATTATTCCAGATCATATGAAAAGCAAATTTTGCTATCACAGAGACTAATTTATTGTGTTCATTTAGAATAGTCCGAGTAAATATTGTATATAAGGAGGTTATTTGACGAGATGCGTCATTTTTCGGATCACATGTTATCTTTCTTGTTTTCTATATACAAAATACATGCAGGAAATATTAAGATTTAAAAGTCTGAATTCGGTTGTTTAATCGCCGCATTTATTTGACAAGCGTCTTTTTCGCAGTGACAACTCAGACAACCATGATATTAAAATGAATGCACGTTAATTTAATTATATTAAATTATATAAATCATATCTATTGCATATGTGAACTCAAAATGTACTCAAATTAACTATGGTTGTTTGGAAAGCGACGAATTTGTAAGAATTTTGACGACATTTGTTTAAACTGCATTGCAATGTGATAAATTTTAGACTTACACTGCATGTGTTTAAACTTTACGAAACAAACGCAGTTATGTGCTATCCTACTGGTAAAAATAATAATAAATTATGAAAAATAAAAAGAAATAAATGAAACAAAAGGGAATCAATGAAGATATACATATACCCTACAACTACATATAACATAATAAGACTTTTTTTACATTTAGCTTCGTTTTCTTAATACTGCCTTTCTTCCGATTCATAATTTGAATTATCGTTTTTATAATATACTACGATAGCATGTTATGGAATTCAGCAAAATGAAATTATGTCACAACAGATGTTAGCTTCGATTCGATTATATGTTTCTTATTTCATTTCAACAAAACAAGGAAAAACTCCGAAAAATTCACGGACCTTTTCGAATCACGAGTGAGATCAAGGTCATTAGCCTTATCTCTGTAAAAAAAAGAACAAAAAAACGAAAGAAACAAGCATAAATTGTATCTGTTGATATTGTACATTAATCCCTTTCTAAGCAGACAAGTTGTCGATGAGGGCATCTAGAGAGCATGTAGAAAAAAAAGAGACCAAGAAAAATTATAATGGAAGCGGCATTTGTACAAATATTATGAGACTAGAGAACCGCTTAAGAAGCAAACAAAGAAGTGAACTTCATGCGTTCAACCTTTATTGGACCAATGTAACTAGAGATTGATTCAAATTATTATAGGAAGAACTAGTTTATACAGTATTTCACACAGTACGATAAAACGGGGAGGTCGGGAAGCATTCTGAGTTCATTGGTGGCGTTATATTTTTTACACTAAGTGCCGCTATGTTTGATATTTTATTAGTTTTTATAATTCATCAATTACTAATGGAAGGTGCATTACTTATTACATTACATGGACAATGAAAATGCAAGTAAAGCTACCTGTACAAATAAAGTTGTATTCAAAAGCTTCCATAATCATTGATTACTTTTCTATTTCTATATATTTCATACAATATTTAATTTTTTAACTAGTTCCATTAACTTCCGCAGTTGGTGTAAATTTTAGTAAATATTTACTCTATAGATAGCAAATTATACTATATCTTTACTAAGTGGTTGACAGCAGTTGCAAAATAAAGTATTCAAATGTATACACTTTATTACATATATTTTACTTATTGTTTCAGAAGCTAAATTAAATCCTAAAAGCTTCCCTGCCTCCTCACAATATCGAGTGGCGAATAAAAAATTACAGAGTAAGAATTAAGCATATTTCTATAACGTTTTATGCTAGCGGTAGTTTTCTGTGGTGAAAATATGTTTGGGGCGCCAATTTTTGTTTATTTTCGAGGCATTTCACAGTTTCGTTTCCTTGATTATCCGCGACTGCACTCTGAATTTTCAGACAAAAGCAAATAAATATTGTAAAATAAAGGGGCGCTTTAAGGTGTATTGAAGTCGAAATGCCTCATTGTTGGATGATCGTTAAAGATCGTTTTTGCTGCCGAACGTGTGGTGTGTTTTAACCCGTAAGTACAAAGAGATGAAAAGAATTGCGTAAGAGTACGCGATAAACCGATTGAGCTTACTTCTAACGTACTCGAAAAGCCGGATACATATTTAAAGTATAAGACAAACATATTTTCAGTACTTACTACTTACGAAATTTATAATTACAAGTTTTCAAATGTTCAGAAACGCACGCTACCAATCAACGAATCTAGGTCCGTATCTAGTGAGAGGGCGCTCTTCGGCAAATAAACGGAATGGTCAAATTGCGTCACTTATGATCATTCCATAAATAAATATTTCGTCTTTAAAATACATTTCGTTTTTTCAGACTTTTTGAACCGAAGTAAATTAAATTGGATAGTGTATTGCATTAACGTCACCGAGGATACCAATATTTCTTGCCTCTACGGACTATTTAAATTGCGCGCGCCAATTATTCGAAAATAGTGACTGAATTTGTTTTGTTAAACAAGTAGAAATGGTACTTTTTTTTTTTTTTGTAGATACATTAAACGACTGACGAAATGGAGGAACTTGCACAAGATGGCGCCGCGATCTGCGCTCGTTCCACATGATCGAACACATATACCAACATTGACCATTGTAATGGTCAACGACGATAAATAGTTGAAGCATTTTTCCGAGTTCCTTAGGTTTAATTACACAAAACATATAGTAAACGTTGGAAATAAAACAAGGTGTTAATGTTCTGTCGCGTTCTCAGTAAACGAAAACCGATTGAAACCAGTGAACAAATTTGAATCGATTTCAACCGTGTTTCTTTATCGTTTGAAAGCAGTGAATGCGCGAAATACCCGTTTCGTTTATTCATTTATTGACATATTATATCTTTTTTAAAAAAAAATATTAGGCTGTTATTCAGTACGTTACACCTCCCCCACAGGGGTGTGGAACACATGAAATCGATGTATATTTTGGGCTGATCACAAATTTGCAAAAAAACAAAAAACTTGGCGCTCTCTTGCCGTTCAAAGTTAGGGCCAAAAATGAGTAAAAATGACAGTTTTTCTCAAATATCTTTTCATAGGCGAGATACAGCTAATTTCTTCTAACAGAATCGTATTCAGTGTGAAAAAATACACTGAAAACATGTATTGCATCATTTGGGTGTGAAGGGGTTAATACACGATAGACGATAATATAGTCTTCATCAAATTATTAATTACCATTCACTTGTAATTCATTGCTCGAGTTACTTTTCATTTCATTCATTTAATTTAACATTTACGGTATTTAATTAGATAATTTAAATCGTTTTAACCAAATGTAATTACTTTATAACAAGCTTAACATTTTAATTAATACATTTATGTATTCCTTAATGGTTAAAACGAATTAACATTTCATGCACAAATTTCAAAGGCTGAATTAGTTGTTCCAGATTCACGTGTATACATTATTTATTTTATTATTTTCAACCAATTCAAATATTATAATCTTCATATTATCGGTTTCCACTTATTGCTTTGTATTTAAATTGTACTGTACATTAACATGACATGATCAATTAAAATAATACTATTTCATTCAGGAATATTAAAGAAACTCGTGTTTGACGTTGATTATTCTAATGATTTCAATTGGTTTTCGTCTCTGGGTTGCTTTTTCCATAAAGTGTGCTTTGATGGCTAAGGAAAAATTTTCCAAATTGCACCCGTGTAAAGAACAACTGTAATTATACCCGGAATTACAAATCATCCACATAGAAAGAAAAACTCTAATAATGTTTACAAGATTCTATTGAGAGGTTAGGATATACTTATATTATGAAATATTGTCCTGTACTAGTCTTTTAACAAAGCAATAAATTACTGCAATTTTATGACCGATTTCCTCACATGCGCAATTACATTCCACGCATATTCGAGTATTGCAAGCTTTTTTTTCCCCCTAAGAGAAGAAAAAAGTGATTGTGTCACGGAGTTAGAGTCCAGAGCGACATTCTGTGAGAAAACAATATGATTCGCCAAAATATATGCAATGATGAATATTCTCGAAAAAAAATTTGATTCTACAATTTTTTTGTCGTCTGTAACATGAAATTCCCATAGTAGGAAGGGATATTATATTATATCTCACAAATATTTCCAAATACATTCGACGCTCCCATTTTCCACATTCCCATTTTCATAGCGCTCTCATTTTCATAAAATTTCTTCCCAATTTTCATCAGAAATGTTCCATTTGTTTCGTTATTGAAACGCTATATCCGGTTCGCTGTTTAACCAATAATAACTGAATATCGCTGGCGGGAAATTTAAACTTGCTTAATTTATTAATAATTGTATACAGTTTAAGGCAGGTTACAACCGAAACAACCGAATAGAAATAACTAATGAAAATATACGTGCTCTAAACATGTACGCAATTGCGCCATTACGAAAATGAGAGCGTTTCCGGTCTCGAACATATGGAAAATGGGAGCGTCGAGTAATATCTTTATGTCAAATCCTAGAAATATCTGTGGTATATATCTAGGACATTTAATCTCCCAATAATATACTAAGAAAATTTCTGGGACTAGACATAAAGATATTATTTGGAAATGTTTGTGGGATATCGTACGATATCTCTTCATACTAGGGTTCTAGAATCAACTTTTTTCAAGGATATTGATCATTGCATACATTGTTGTGAATAAAATTGTTTTCCCAAGTATGAACCAATATCGCTTTGGTTCATATATCATAAAATATTAAGTAATTAAACACTAACTCCGTGACACCATAACTTTTTCCTTCTCTTAAGGTGATATTCAAAGCACAGGTAGCGCTCTGCAGTATCGGTTTTGATGTTTTCGTTTATAAAAATGAAATGGATAATAATTTTGTAATATAATGACTAGGCAGACATTCTACAAGGTTAGGAGAGTAATCTAGACTACAATAATATATGTTTGATTGAAAATAATAAGAGGCGGTGTGAACTAATTTTAAATACCATTAAATATCGGTAAAAAATCTTAATTCCCATCGCTTATCATGAGTCTATTTCAAAAATTATGTTTTTATAGATTTTAATATTTTCCCGGTGCTAAAGAATGGATGCCTGGTCATTATGTTACAAATAATTCTTAGTATTACTTTAAATAATTTAAAAAGGCAATAACCGTGACAGCAGGCCCAGGGTTATTAGTGAATAGAATTGAACTAAAATTTGGCATAATGCAATGTAAAAGTGAGAGAATGGTCTGATGTTCCTTATTTCTCAAAATGTAATTTTAATTTTGCAAATTTGATAAACATATCGTGGAACAAGGAAAGTTGTAACAGCAGACAAATTTCAAAAGCGATTATTAATAAAAAAAAGAAAAGTAGTATTTGGCACATAAAGTACGTTCTATCAAATTTTAGTGCAATTCTGCTCACTGTTTATCCATGGGTGCAAGACGGCTTTTTTCACTTTAAAGTGTCGATGTTTAAAATTTACTCTCGCGCAGTTATCTTCTTTTATAATTGAAAATGTATTAATTTATCATTTCTGATATGTAGACAATTAATAATTTTAAAAAAGTTCATTAAAACTATTATTGTTTAATTACTTCCTATTTTCTTGTTTTTTTACGGTGACGCTAATTCCGAATAATATCTTCTATAATAGTAGTTTAACATGCTCTTAAGTATATCCTAATCAAACAAAACTCTATTATAATGATAGCTGATACGTTTTATTCGTGCATTAACTTAGATATCTTTTAAGATTCTGATTGTTTTTATGGTTAACTTATAGAAAAGAGGATAGAACCGTAGATGTAACTGAGTAAATGATGTAAATAAAAAGAAAGAGAAATTACGATTTAATAAATGGGATTTTTTAATTGAAATGAGGGAGAAATTTAAGAATTTTTCCACCAGAAAGACAGGTGCAGTGAAAATTGTGCTAAAAGATATACACTACTTTATCACGACTCTTGATATCATAACAAAAATAAAAATAATTTAACGACAGATATTTCAAATTTGACGAACAAAAATGTTATTAAATCAATTATTGACAATGACAAATATTTTCATTGTATTTAATTTTAATGATAAGCGCCGTTTTCAACTATATTCGCGCTAACTTCGACGGGAAAAGTTCATAATATATATTCTTCGTTGTTTTTGTTCTGAATAGAACTAAATCGTTCGCAGTTAACGGAATTCCTGGCGTGGGTTTACTAAGCAAGCACACGCCACTGCCGTCCCCAGTAAAGAGTCCGGGGCTCACACTTGAAGTTTTTTAATGTTTAAAAGATTTTTATGTTTAATAATAAAATAAAAGAAGGAATGATATAAGCAGGTACCCGAATTCTTGCACAAAAGTTACAATGACGGAGATGCTACCCAATACTTCACAGACTATTATCTCATTTGTCGTCAGTAAAAATACAAATTTAAGTATTTTATAATGATATTTTATTTTTCATCTATTGCCATTAAAATGTAACAATGTAAAGATTCACATAAATATAACAATGTGATCAAAATTTGCACAACTTTATTTCGTTACATTTATTATTTTTTAACAAAAATGAATCAATTTCATCAGAGACCGACAATAAATAAGACAGGGAAAGGATTTGTTTATCGTATTAGCGAACATTTTACAGCCAACTTCAAATGACAGTCCCGGACTAAATATTTTCACACTGGCTGTCCCTCGTTGCAGGCTGTCTGTCTAGTGTCACTCGGTGCTCAATGCTTCGGCTGAGGTATTGACCGTTCGGTGTCTGTCCACGAACTGGTTCTGAGTGGCTAGTCAAGCTCTCTTTTATGGAAGTAGGGAGCCTTGCGCCGATTGGTGGATAGAAACAAATTTAAAGACACGTCAAAATTAGAAAGAAACAAGAGTCCTGATATAGTAGTGTTTACTTCGGAAGTGATTTGGTCAATTTTTCCTTAAGGAAATAAGTTTTTGGTCACTGTTGTATATGCGACATTTAGCGATAATTGATACTGAAGTTTGACTTACCTTGCCTATTCCAAAGAACATATATTTTCGGCTTAAAAAAGTGGAGCTTGAAACACTGTGAAACTGTACGATTTTTAAGACAGAGATAATTATGATGTTTCAAGAACAATATTATATGAAATTTCATATATATTATATATAGCGTATCCATAATGATTTAGGCTGGAATTTTTGAAGCCGAAACTTTATGTTCTTTTAATCAGGGTTTAAACTGTGTTGTTATGAATTCGTATTAACGTAACGTCTACGTGGCACTATTTTTCAAGTTTCTATCCTATCTCAGCTCGATGATGTTTAATTACAGTTTAATTACAATTCGAAATAAATTATCTTCATATAAATATTTTGAGTAATTTACCACAATTTTTTATATTAATATAAATGTAAATTTTCATTATATTTTTAATTTAAGCTTAAATTGTTGCAATGATCTGAAGGATAATATATTTATATATATAAATAAGTTTGTGTAATACAAATAATCATTTAAATATATATACGTATTTATCGAATGAACCAATTTAAAGTTTTTCAATTGTCTCAAAATGCCCGTGATATAACGTTTGTATATAATTATAATATATATATAATTGTATTATAATTATAATATAACGTTTGAATAAAATGACGTTTAGTACGATACAGCACAAGGATCATCTGTGATTATAATATCTATGTGTAAATATTTCCACCAACTTACATGATACATGTATAATGCGCGTAACGTAATTGAAGTTCATTGGACAGCGAAATAATACGCAATCTCACGACATAGATATACTCGTTCCAATAAACGATTGTGTAATGACAAGTATAATCAAACCTGTAGGTGTCTGTGTAACAGGAAAAATAAAGAAAAAATATGATGATTCTATTAAACTTCTTCTTATTATTATTTTTGGTTTAGGCTATTTTCACTCGCCCAAAACACCAACCGTAAATTAAGAGGATTGGTGATTTCGAGAAGCACTTCTCCTCATGCGAAACCTAAACTGGAATCACGTAATCCTTACGTTCGACTTAAAATTAATGTTTTACTTGTAAAATATTGAAAGTATTACAAAATATTACAAAATTTATGTAAGTTGCTTAACCTAATTTATAAGTGAGTATAAACGTTGTGAATAACAAGTTTTATAAATGTACTTTTCATTTTTATATTACTTTCCATTAATAAATAATATATTCCATTATTTTTTTAAATAATTTTATGAACATTAATTATGACTTTCATAAATTACCCTTATATTAGGTTACGTCATTTCCTGAAACTTCAATCAAATCCGTAAACTCACGTTTTATTACTCATGTAAAAATAAACTTTTATGTCGCATATAAAAATGTTTACCTAATCTAAAGACGAAACCGGCATCATGGTTTTTCACCGTTGTTCAAAGCGTCTTTGTTTTTTCACCGCTTCATCATTCCGACCGGTTAGGTGGGGGATATTAAAGAAACCGTAATTCTGCTCTACATGATAATGTGGCTTGGACTACGAAAGACGAATATTCCGTACACCGGGCTTTCTGAGGAGAGTTTTTCCGTATGCAGTTTCTAGCCAGAGGCTTAGGTCTAGGCGAATGCGGAAAGCTTTATAGGAAGATGAGAGGTGTATAAAAACATAGGAAAAAGAGTGAAAGATAGGAACCCAAACAAAGCTTCTAGTCAGAAGACTGAGCGTAAAAGGTACAGAAAAAAATATAAATTTTTACCTGAGTACTTCCAGTTTCAGCTGGAATATATACTATTTTTTACAGTAGTTGTACAGAGAGTGCCCTGTTCCCGTTACGTTTAGAAAAAGGAAGTTAGCTGTTTTTCGACACGGACGGAAACTAGTCGTTTTCTGTCCTAGGACGAAGAGTTTCTGCCCTCGTTTATAATTAGCTAGTTTCCGTCTTCTAAATAGGACAAACAATTTTGTTGGGTTATTTAAAGAAACGACTAAATAGTGATTTATTCACACTAGGACCTTTCAAACGTTACTAAATTTTATTCACCAAAAACAAAATATTTCTGTTTCGAGTTGTTAAAATGGTTACCCTAGTAGAACTGAAACCTGGCGTGCCCGATTTCAAATCGGGCCTGTCTGTAGCGCCGGCATGGTTACCCGGTATATAAGTTACCCGGTTGGGACCATATCGAAACCCGACTAAATAACTAGACTGGGAAACGATCAGGGTGTCACGCCGTGTATTCATATGTTCCCAGTTGGGATGCCACCTTACAAATAGACACCAATGGTAATCCAGTTGAAGCCCGATTAGGTTGAAATCGGGTTTTCCCAACACAAACAAACGTGAATTCGTTATAATAACCAGGTCAGGGCCCGCTCAGGATGAAATCGGGTTGTCCAATACAAACAATATATGATGGTTGTCCAATACAAGCAAACATGAATTTTTTATAATATTTAGGTTGAGGCTCAACAAAATCGAAATGAGGTGGCCAAGTTGTAAACATATAGAATTGCTATTTTTATAAAATAATTCAACAAATTTTAATCAATTAGTTTTCCATAAAATAATATTCTATAAGTATAATGTTCGAATAAAGTTTATTTTAATTGTAATTTCGTATACGCAAAATGACTGGGTACCAAAAAAAAATGTCTTATTTTGAGGTTAGAATTACTATATTTAAAATATATATTAGAGGTTTATTATCCTTATGAATATTGAAATATATATATATATATATATATATATTTATAATGTACAAACCCTAGTAAAAATCAAACATATAGTCATATATGGATTAAGAAAAAACATATATGGTCATATATGGGTTAAGAAAAACATATATGTTCATATATGGATTACGAAAAAAAAATTTTTCTTTATCCTATATGATCCATATATGAACATATATGTTTTTTCTTAATCCATATATGACCATATATGTTTTTTTCGTAATCCATATATGA
>JABFPN010003930.1:0-16495 GCA_022817305.1 Leptoteleia sp. ZL-2020
ACTTATAAATTGTAGGTCGGGAGTTCAAATCAAGGTGGGATTAAAGTAAATTTTTTTTTTATATAGAAATGCTTTGTTAGCCACTATGGCTCGACTGTGGCTCCTGGCCACATCCCACAGTCGATCCCTTGCGGCAACATGTGTGGCTTATTGTGGCCAAGACTGTGGGCTCCCGCATGCCACAATGTTTTTTCCACGCGGGATAGAACTAATTGATGTGTTTAAAGGTTTATGTACTTAAGTTCGGTTTTTAATTCCTTATACTTCGTATTAGCAGGTTCTTATTTTATTGACAGTTTAATTTACTATCCAAATAGTTCAAAAAATTATCCAGATAGTAGTGTGCTCTACTATCCACAGATATTAAGGTTTACTATCACAGATATTCAGAAAAACTATCTAGATCATTATTTTAACTATCTATTTCTCTCAGTGTAGTTTATCTTTTATGAAAATATACTAAAATTAATAACCTGAACTTATTTTACTAATAAATGGACGATGATATTACTTCAAATTATTAAACATTGTATAAATAACGTCCGCGAGACAGCGTAAAGTATAATAAAGTACGTTTATTTATCTTCTAATATTTCAAAGACACTACAAAGTATTATGATTCATTATACCATTGCATTTGGAATTTTTCATCTGAAAATGTGATAACGTAAGCAAAATATTTGGATACAATTTCATACTAGTTATGGTAGGAATGCATTCTACATGCATTCAAAGAAAAGATTTCTTTGAATAATGAATACAATCCTACATTATGGCAAATTTTTCAAGTTAGTGTTATGCAGGTAATACCGATTATACACGGAGAGAGAAAAAAAGAACAATTTTTAATAAAAAGCTTTGGTAACATACTTAAAGGATATCAAAATTTATTTGTCATACAAATAGAATATGTAAAATGTAAATCATTACAAATCTGAATTCAGTTTATTAAGAAATAATAATACTCTGTACGGAAAACATAACATAAAAAAATGCAAAAATAATTTACAAAATGTTAGTAAACTGTTTTATAACTGGTTTTTGACAAAGTTAAAAATTTATACATTTTAATTTCAGAAAACTGCGTCGCTTAAATTGAATTTATCGGTTTAAATTGGATAATGTAATATTAAAAACTGAAACATCCCCAAACCAATCTCAGTTTATTAAAATTTGAAATGCATTGGTATTTAGATTATAATACACTTTTTTCTCCGCATATTTAAGATTAAGATTACCATAATATCAATGTCCAAATATTTATGATCATATTTCTGTATTACTCTTCCCCCCCCCCTCCTCCCCATCTAATGCTATGCGTTTGTAACAAAGTAAATATATGTGCAATTAGATCAACTTGTAATCATATTTGATAAGGTCATCGCGAAACATTATAAAGGGTTAATTACGAACGATGCGTCTAAAGTAAAGTAACGATCTCGTGGAATGCTAGTAGCGGCGATTTATGAGACGACTGAAGATAAATTGAGGACGTAACATCGACCTGGAATTTATTCACACAAATAATACAATAATTTTCCACAAACCAAACCCTTTTCCATCAATTCGTATATAAATCGCATTTTGAATAGCAAACACTGTCGGGATCATGCATACATCACAGACATTTGCATACAATGATTTTAAGTCCGATGATAATATTTGCTTATTGTTAAACATACTAATTAAAACAATTATAAAATGAACAAATAGGAAGAATAGTTATACTTATGATCTCATTCGCAAGTGATTCACTTTGAATGTGCACACGTGCAAGTGACAGGTTTTGTTACACATATATTAAATATAAACTATATATAAATTATGACAAAAATTACGTATATACACTGAGAACAATGATGTAATAAAATGTACTATATTGTTATTAACATACGGAGAGGTGCGTGCTTATGATAGAATTTATTAATAAATATAATTGAAATTATCATACATACATATTATGTAATTTATTATATTTCTTGATAAATTCAGTCATAAGTGCACACCTTAATAAATAAGGTAATAAGGTAAACCTTATAATTACACTGGGAGAAAATTACAGAGCGAGCTGGCACAATTAAAATTGTACAGTTTGTAACATGATTAGTTAGCACAACTGCAAATACAGTTACAGTAACTCTGAACTTTAGGATTAAGAACTATTTTGATCGCAACTCTATTTCATAGTTAGTTTTGGGGTCAATTGAAAAAAGGGATTTGCGATATCTAACGAACTAAATGTATAATAGAATTAACAACTGTTAGAAATTTGTAAAATGTAAAAACTTGCAAAATAATAAAATTAATAAAAAATTTCTCAAATAATAAAAAATGGCATGAAAAATCAAAAAAAAAATTGCTAAATCCTTTTTTTAAAAGCTTCTCCTTAACAAATTTAATTTCTAATTCTATTTTATAGTCTAATCATTTTTATTTTATATTCAACTTTATATTTGTTGTCATAAAAATCGAAAAATTTTCTCAGTATAAAATTAAGTAGAAATACAAAGTAAGTATAAATTATATTTACTTAATCATACGTAATCATAAATTACGATTACACATATTTTAAAATTAAATTTACATAATCACAAAATTAAATTGCTATGTCTACTATAATTCTTCTCCAGACTTCCGATAAAAGAAAATTAATTTAATCTCAAAGTAAGAAATATATCATTATCACTCTCTCTCTCTCTCTCTCTCTCTCTCTCTCTCTCTCTCTCTCTCTCTCTCTGCTTCTTACAACTTGAACATTTTTGACTTAATAAATGTCATTCTTTGAAGTTTACTTTCAAAATGCTCACTCGATATAAGCATTGATTTAGCGAATCGATTATGCCTGACACGTTTATATTAATAACATGTACCAACTTCATTCGCGTGATACTGAAAAAGTACCAATTGCTGCGAACTCGAGACCAAACAAAGTCAAGTTTTACGTTTTGTTCTCTCGATACGTTCCTCGCGACTCGCTGCGATGCGTGTAATAGGGTAATAATAGGCAATCATAAAAACGGAGAAGAAGAAGAAAAAAATGAAAGTATAATTATCGGCAACATCATTGAATTGATAAATCAACAGGTAGATTCATCGAAGTGTAAGACACCGCTGAACAGTAATGAAGTTTCGCGTGTATAATTTTCTTTTATTAGGGGTATTAAAATAATTGCATAAACGTCGAGAATAATTAGTCGCATTAAGCGAGTCGAAAAGCCAAAAACAAAATGCCGAATGATTAACCGCGAAAAAAGTAGCCCGGCTGGTTTTGATTGGGGCCAATATTTGCGGGATAATTGTTGAACAAACAAACAGTTCACGATCGTTTAACATTCAAAACAGTTACATCAGTTGTAGGATGTATTCGAAAAATTATAAATAAAATATTCGCAAGTGAAAAAAAGAAGAAATAATCACGCTACACGGAAAATCCGTTCGTTATTCCGATAAAGAGTTATTTTGTTAAAATCGAGGAAAACCCACCGTTATCTGCTTAAAACGTCATTATTTATTCAACAACCAGCACTGGCAGCAATGACTGGATGAGTATTTTTAATCTTTAAAGAAAAATTCTTATTTATTTATTATTCTTTTCCTCTTTCCTTCTACCATGAGAAATTGATTTTATTTATTTTTTAACTTTCGATAAGTAGAATTTTTTTTAAGGTAATTCAACCATTGAAAAAATTTTGTCGTCAAAAAGTAACAATAACGAAAAATTGTTTTACAGTTATATAAATTCGAGCATTAAATTCTACGTTAAATTAACATTTAAAATTTATATTCGATAAGATTGAACGATTGTCAAGTGCTTATGTTAATTTTAACTTTCAAAAGTTAAATTGAAAATTAGTAGAGTTTGAAAGGTGTTGTTATTCGATGAAGATTTTTCTCGTCGCAATAAGATTTAGATTAAGGAAATCTGACGTCACCTTGACCAAATGCTGAGATGATTGTCTACTTATTATAGCTAGATTTTCAGTTAAGGCGATATGATTATTTCTTTTAAAAGGAATTCAGGGGCACGAAAATTCATTGGGAAAGAATTTAAGCGCGTCAATTTGAAATATTGGCAACTTTTGTTTTTAACGGTATATAAACTTTTTTTTCGTCAACGATAAATTGAACATTACTTCGACAACTGTTGTTCCCTGGGGGTGTTGATAATGGCAATTGGAGAGTCAATTTTAAGGGGGAACAAAAAAGCTACAAACAATGAGACTCATTTATATAAATCACAGTGAAAGTTCAATAACGCGTGACTTTATTTTAATTTAAATGTATTCGAAATTCGTGTACGTATGACGAGTCAGTAGATAGGAAATAGCTCCGTCTATTATACCGCGATATTGTCGCACCCACTGTCGATGTCAAGGATGGATATCTGTCAGATGGACTGAGGTGCTTAATGACTGACGCGTGTAAGCATTGTTTCAGCAAGAGCCGCCATTATTTCGTATTCCATTTTATATCTTGCGGAGAAGAATCATTGTAACATTCGCCAAGATATCACTTTTTATTTAATAAAATATCAAACCCTTCCCCCCTCTCGCCAATTGTTGTAAATTCTTTGGATGGAAAAGTATTCTCATTAATATTCAGCCGAAATCCAGTTACGATCCAGCTACTTTTTTTCCGCAAAATTTTGCCCCAAATTTCTTCGTCTATATTAAATGATATAATTAAAATAAATAAAAAACATGAATGTTAATTATATAATTATGATATCATCAATGTGTATTAAATCAATATTGCGGATAAGAAAGTTTTAATTTCTTATCGTCACTGTTCGTTTGGAGTAAAATTTTTTGTTCCAACAAAAATCAACCAATTCGTTCTATACGAGGAAAATTTTAGTCTCATCTCGTAACGCAGGAACGGTTTTTCGATATACGTGTTTTTCCAACGATGAAGCCACTGTTCGATCGGGTGCAATTTTTAAAAATACTATACTTAAAAAGAAGCTTAGTTATAATCATTGTCCAACAGTCGATTTTACGAGCTAATGTAGATAAACAATATCACCGACAAAGGAATGCAATACTATCATATTATGATATTAATGCTCCTATAAATAGAGAATAATTAGATTAAAATATCGTCAAAATCCTTAAACGTGACTTTAAATATGAAATATTTAGCACGGTACTTTTAAAGCACCTTTTTCATTACAGTATAGTTTTTAATGTGATACATCTTTGTTTAAAGTATCTCGAGTTGTTATAACAAAAAAAAAAAAAAAAAAAAGAATTGATGCTACGAATTCTTGTGTTCTTTGCATGAGATAAATCATAACCTGTTTATACAGGTTAACATGTAAGTAATTATGAACCGTTGTGAATGTCCATAAGAAATCATAATTGCAGTATCCCTCACTTTAAATGCCAGAATGAATGCGATTGCTAATTTTTATGTAAACATTCAATGAATGAATAATTATTTACATATAAAACCTTCGAAGGAATTTATGCCTTATCATATTTTAACATCTGCAAAATATTTCAAATGTACACTCTTAAACAAATTCTATTTATTTCAGAACTTTTTTACGTTTATATCCTAGTCCATTCAAAATAAAATTAATAAATTCGAAACGAAAATAATTGATTTAAATTAAAGTCTATTTTATATAACATTTTTCGCTTCAAATGAGAATAAAATATTTTACTAGACGCTGTAATTTATTATATTTGTAAGATTATTAAACATAAATAATTAAATATATATAATTTTTAAATATAAAAAGAAATATTTTAAATCCAAGAAACTGCTCACATAGTTTAGTTAAATCCAAAAAGCTTTTGATTGCCTGTAGTAGATTAAAGAGACAAAGACAAATTGCAATATGTCGAAAGAAGATGCAAAGTATTGCCACTCAATTGACAGAAAAACAAAAGAGAGCTAATTTCAACGAATAAAATAACTCATGCTGACAATGACCAAATAATTTAAAAAAAAATTCTTTTTGAAATTGCTTTCATTACAGTTTAAATCCTTTTCGTTCAATACCAAATGAAAATAATTTTCAACTGAAATAAAAATCTTATTTTGAGAAGAACATTCAATTTTCATCTTCTAAATTATTTTCCTCTCAAAATTAAACGTACGCGTTTTGTCGATATTTTGAACAGAAAATCGTTTTAATCTAAAACGATTCGTTTCAAATCCAAGCAATTGTGTTAAAAGTGTACACGATAATATTATAACTATAGATTGCAATAAATATTTTCAGATTTTCACTTGCCTTCGCCAATTCACGATATTACTTTAGTCTTATAATACACGAATATTATATTAAACAAGTTGATAACAGTTTTGATTTTGCAAAATGTACAGTTAAAGTAGCATTTAAAAATAATGTGAGATTGAAATGTTATTTATGATTTACGTTAATTTACCCGCCCAATACGTCGCTGCAACGAAATGAATAGGCGAGAGGAATTGATGTTAAGAAAATTGGCATGTAAGTCGCGCGACAAACCTAATTACAGAACTGAATAGAAATCTTTCAGTGTCAATGATATTACGACTTCATTGTTCTTATTCTCAAGCGTTCAATTACTCGTCCTGTTAACTAATAAACGAATGCTTTTGATTATTGCGGCATAATATGTATTTACATACATTTTAAACAAAGTCATATTATGCAATTAGAAAAGGAAAGAAAAATGAGGATAAAATAAGGAAAAAACATGCAATAAATGAAAAACTGAAATGAAAAAAGAAAATAACAAGAAAAATATGATTATGTGTAATTTTGCAGGTATGAAAAAATTGCGAAATATTTTGCACAAATATAAATATTACAAAAAAAAAAAAAAAATAAAAAAATAAAAAAATGAAAAGCTTATGGGAATATTTTAATAGAATTTTGCGCGAGTTAAGATGCGATAGAATATACTTTGTGTTATTATAATATCTAAAATCAGATACTGCGCTCTTAGTACGAGATATCATATTGCTTCACGCGAAATATCCGCGTCGCAGGTGTTCGGTTCGTGCTGACGAAATAACTATACTGCCAATAGATACGAGAATCCCGTTCGTTCAACGTTTTCTCTGACTTCACTTCAAATAGCTTCTAAATTTTGCATCTAAAACACGATGGCGAAGAAATTTAATTTCGTAAAGTAATAAATGAAATTTTCTAGCGGGAAAATGCAACGTTCACTTTGTTTGATTTGACGCGCTGAAAAATTGATTGCGAAACTGATTCACATTCCTAGAAAATGCCGACGTTTTTAAATTGAAAAATAAAGAAAATTGATAACATGAATTTGTTTAGTAATTTCAATAAACGTAACAGGAATGATACAATAAACACGTGTAAAGAGAAAAATAGCCTGATATTTGGCAAATATAATGAAATCTTTAAGAACTTTATATTGAAAACGGCAAACCAAATTTTTTTTAGCAAAACTACTGTGATAAAGTATCATCGTGATATATGTAGTAATATTAACTATACACATAGTTAATATTTCTCTTTACCTAATTTTCTTCATTAAAATAATCAATGGCCTGGTTAATTTAACCAGAATTAAGGTAATCAGGAAATTTGACCAGATTATTCTTTCCCAACGTATCGATAATACTGATGAAAATTGCCATAGGCAATACGTGCCATGGGCAAGTTTCGTGATAACTAAATAGTTTGGTAATCATTATCTACGGTAAACCAATTAAAAGTTGCAATTATAAACTTTAGCTTTCAACAAAAATTAAATACACCTTGCTAAATAAATGAATAAAAAAAAACTTTACATAATTGTATTATTGATGGCTAATGTCAATAATATTTAAATCGATCAGCTTAATTGAAATTAATTTGAAGCAAAATATGATACAACAATGACAGCACTGTTCACGATGTAAAAATACTGTCACACCTGTCACTTCCCACTTGACTCAGCGAACCGAGCGCGACATCTATAATCATTCGCAACTTGCAAAGTGTTTGTTAAATGAAACAAATTTAACAAGGCCTTTATTGAAATATGATTTTTTGACGTTCGTGCCCTTGTTTATAAAACTTTAACCCTTGAAACGAAAATGTTGAAAAAGAAATAAAAATACTTTAATATGTTATCACACGTTGCCAACGAATTATACGTTTTAGTAGCTTTAAGTGGATTCTTTTCTCAACGCACAAGCACGAAAATTATATTTGATCGCGACCAAAATGATGAGCCCAAACTCGACACCGACTACAACCGAGTCTACTCCAATTTCAACAAAACATCATTTCAACTGGGAAGACCGACTTTTTTGGTGCGCAACAACCTTTCGACATCTGCATACCGTAGCCGCAATACAATTTAATTGATCCACAAAAATGTATCCGCCCCAAAAAGGGTTTCATTTGATGAAAAATTGACGAGATTCCGTAATGTTCGTAAAGTTTAATTTCCGATTCGGAGAAAATGACAACGCCGTATTATAACGATATCTCCCTGATCAGGCTTGAGAGGGATTCCTAGCCAGGGCAACATTTTAACCCGGTTGAGATTTCTCCTTGGGTAGTGTCAATCTCAAGGAGAGGCTTTATCTTAGCCGCAGTTTTCTTTAATATTTTTTTCTAATATCTTTTTTCTAAATACTACACTAAGATAAATTTATCCCTGGCTACATTTTCTTGTCGTGTCAACTCTATTTTCTTATAGTAACAGTAACTAAACTTCTTTCAACTTGTAAATTGTTGTTACCTCGACTACATCTTTCAAATACAGTAACTGAAATTATTGTAAGAGTAACCGTAAAACTAATATTAGGCAAATAATAGTACACGGAGGGAAAAGATTAATAAAAATTACTGACATTGTTGGTAAACTGGTCATATACTTGCAAGAATTGAAAAATTACTATCCTAAGTTAGTAAAAAGTGTCAGCTTTCTAAGAATCATTTAAAACAAATTGATACGTTTTACTAACTTAAGATAGTAATTTTTCAAGTTTTGCCAATATATAACCAGTTTACTAAGAATGTCAGTAAATTTTATTAATCTTTTCTCTCCGTGTATAAATGCACATACATGCCAAAGTTATTACAAATTACAGTAGCGACGAGGGACAAATTTCTCTCGGCGTGAGCAAAAGCGAGATCGAAATGAGCCGGCAAGGAAATTCAAAAGTGGACGGTAAAAATGGCGGCAAAAGTGATTGTAACGTCGACGCGTGCACGTCACTTCATATTCGTAAAGTTAGTCCATTATCAGCTACAGTGAGGCAGACTCGAAAAGGGTCGAGCTCGCAGTGAGTACACTAGACGCTTGCAGATTAATGTACACGAAGTGGTTTATCGACAAACTCCTGTCCAGTCGAATGAATGCTCGAATTTTGCCGGCGGACCAAGTCAACGAATAACGGTCCTGTGTAAAACGGACAATAAATCTGTCGGCCGAATCTCTTGACCGGTGCGCCCCACATATATACATATAAATATATATATCCACACACACACACACACACACACACATTTACATCCGGGGCATTAGACGCGAAAGAATAAATTTTCGATCGCAAATACTTCTCATCAACACAATGTAATCCGCTCGAATGAAAAATAAGCGTCGATCAAAGGGAAAAGCAGATTACACGCCAGACTTGTTACATGCGATTAAAATGGAATCAACGGAGGTGGGACCGGCCTATACGTCCCCGCTACAAATAATCCCTTCGTTCCCATTCAATCCGATTAGGAATCCTATTAAAATTTAATGCGATTGAATCGTAACTTTGTCCCGGGATAAATCCCAATTGACACTCATTAGGAAATATAATTTCCTCGCCGAGCAATACGATTCAACAGACCATTTCCAATTGGTCGAATGTCAACCGAGAAAATTTTTCGTGAAAAATTCCTATAGTTTGCAGCAAACGAACTTTGTTGAGCTAATTTATATATTTATATGTATATATATTTATAGCTTTAGGAAATAATCCGTTTAGTTTATCTCATATCGTGAAATTATCTTAGTATTAGTTTCCAGAAACTATGGTAAAACTTGTATAAATCAGCTGGATAAGGTTCCTTCACTGCGAACTATATTAATCTGGTTAGAAAAATTGCACTCAACATGTCATCTATGCTCTGAGAGAAATAAATCAAAGGAATTAACGGGTAGAGGTGAGGAAGATTTCCACTCCATTCCAGCCTGGGGCTTCATTGCACCAAATCGACGAAAATGTTCGCGCTGATTACGTATCTGCAGGAAAAAAAAGAACCTCGGCTCTTTCTAATGGATCAAAAATTATAAACATACAAAGTTGCAATATTAACAAAAAGAAATATTTTTTTAGACGCAAAAATTTATATACATAAAATCGATACAGTTTTTCGCACTGATTAACTGTGAAATAAATGTGAAAACCCTTAAAAAACCTTAGCAACTTATGACGGTTAAATAATTTGTTTAAATTTATAGTTTGAATACAAAATTAGATATTTGTCATCAATATTAGCGTTTTCAATGACGAAGAAATATCCATTTCGGTGAAACAAATCCCTTAATGTATAATACGAGAAGATTCGGCCACGATGCAAAAGTTTTGATGAAAAGACTCATGATTAACACCTTCCACGGATTATATTACCCCATTAGAAGAACCCATTCGATAGAATTCAACATAAGAATCTTGTTACCAAACGTAATATTATTCTTTAGAAATGGTGCCTCGTTTTGCTTTGCAAATTTTATTCATACTTTTGTCTGTATCGAAAAATGGGAAAAGGGGGATATTATTTTTAATTTCAAATTATATGCAAAAAGATTTTCGATTACTTACACTGAGAGAAATAGATAGTTAAAATAATGATCTAGATAGTTTTTCTGAATATCTGTGATAGTAAACTTTAATATCTGTAGATAGTAGAGCACACTACTATCCGGAAAATTTTTCGAACTATCTGGATAGTAAATTAAACTGTCAATAAAATAAGAACCTGCTAATACGAAGTATAATGAATTAAAAACCGAACTTAAGTACATAAACCTTTAAACACATCAATTAGTTCTGTAAGGTTAAATGCTGTCAAACACCACTTCCACAACAATGTTTAAACAAAACACAATTAAGAAATATAATTGGAAGTAGGCTAGGTACGAGTGTCGTGCGCATCACTATCGACCGCGTGATATCGATATAGATTTACTATCTGGATACTTCATTTTACTATCTGTTTTCAACTATCTATTTCTAATATCTAGATGGTGCTTTTAATTATCTATTTCTCTCGGTGTACATACACATAGCAAAAAATATCCGATATAATAAAATATTTATCACACGTAGCAAAATGAATGAGTTAATTTTCCAATAATATGGAAGAACAAATTAAAATAAAGTATTCATTCAAATAAATCTACTATAAGTATGTACATAAATTCTCCTCCGGGGTTCTCCGACTGGGGAACTCCGACTTATTATGGAAAAGTTAACCAATTCATTTTTCTGCGTGTACATTTTTTTGCCATTAAGTCATCTTTATAAAACCTTTTAAAACATGATTGAATGAAAAAATAATTGCACCTTCCGAAACAAAATCCATCTTAATATTCGACCCGAAAATTAACTCTTCTTCTGGGTTTTTTTTTTTTTTTTTTTTTTTCCTCGTGGAAAATAAATTTCTTCATTAAAACTTTCTTGAGTCAATAAGATTACGGATAGTTTAAATTCTGGTATAATTACGCATCTATCCAATTTTCTTTTTCTTTTTTTGCGTTATATTTCATTAAGGTGGACAACTTAATTTTTCAACTTTCCCCTTTCTCATCTTTTATTTATTTTTTACATCACCGAAAAAAAAACCAAGTGAAATATTATAAAATGTCAGTCTACTCATTAAAAGGAACACGCACTCTAACGACCCATCATTTCAAAGGATTTTAAGCTCCAATTAGAAAGTTCACGACGATTTCAACCGTTTGTTTATGATACTTTGATTTTGCAAGTGTTGCAAATTAAAAGGTCGCGGAGTCGAATGATGACGGTAATTCCTTAACAACGAAGAAAGAACAGAACGAAAATCTCGCATCATGTATAGTCATGAACGCGGATGTTCTGCTAAAAAGATACGGGCTTGTATTGGTTCGAACTTGCGGTTATTAACAAAAATAAATATAAAACAGACATAAAATATACCAGACCCTATATGCATGCCAAAGTTGATCCAAATCCGTGCTAATACTGATGAAAATTTGTCCTATACAAGATCAACGTTGGCTGATTAATGCGGCATGGTATAGGTATACAACTGGTATGTTTAATTGTACGGTACTGGCCTGGAATTTATTAAATGCATACATGGCTAGAATATAACATCAATTAATACCATATATCGAGCATATATGGCCGTATATGGATTAAAGAATAGCATATATGTCCTATATGAATTTTTTATTTCCTTGTATGAAATTGTTAAAACACATATGGACCATATATGGAACATGTATGTTTCATTTTTACTAGGGTGGTAATTCTGGTAACTGTATCGTATCAGTACTGAGCCTCGCCTACAACATTTCCTACTGACTAATCATACGTGAAACGGCGACAAAAACGTCCAGTCGTAACGCGAACGCGCCTGATTCGAAAACGAGGACGTTGATTCGTCTTGGCTATTATCGAGATAAATGTCCCATTCGTTTCGTACCGAATGTGCCTTTTATGCGGCCGGAAAAAGAAATTAAATGCCAGTTGAAGGAGGTAATATTATTACCGGTTTCGTAACCAAGTCGACGAACCGCCGCGATATCACGCAGCCGATTTTTAATTTCGCAACTTTCCTTCTTTTTTTTTTATTTTTTGTTTTTACAAGGCACGACTTCCGCCGCCCGATTTCGCCGTTCTTAATTTGCAGTTGCAATCTAAAATGTAAAGCAGTCGGTTGGTTGGTTGAATTCGTTTCCGAACTAATTGAATTTTGTAACAAGGCCCTCCTTTAACGGCCCCGAAGGACACAATTCGACTAACCGTTTTCGGCTTGATCGATTTCGCGGCAATCCTTCGGAGTGAAAATGTGGCGTTGTGCCATCCGAAAGGCATAAAACCTTTGTCTGATTTTATAGTAACCGACAAGGTGAGGTTTAAACGAAAAGCATCAATCATTGACTCGCACCGTACAAGCACCCTCCTATAAATTGCCAACTTACTTGAATACTTCGAGATCAAAGTTTTGTTGCGATCCTAAGTGTGAAAGGCGCTGTCCTAGGAAAGCTCCGCATGGTTTTTAAATTAAATCGAATGCTTTCCGTTTGCATGCTAAAACGTCTATCTTCGTATTTAAAGGGGTATGCCAAACGGATCGATTAAAATTCGAGAGCAAAAAAAAAAAAGAAATAAACAAAAATAAAGAATAGAATCAATTGTTAACGTTGATAAAGAATTACTAAAATATAAAAATTTACATATTAAACTATTTATTTAATTTAATTAAATCCAATTAAGTACCGTGTTTTATATTAAGAATTTTCACATAGAACTGTGTTTTCCCCCCAAAAAAACGCGTAAAATTCCATCAATCGTGGGCATTTTTATAATACCGCAATTTTGTTGCAGCTTTTTTCCAGTGTAAGCTTCGGGAAGATGTAAAAGTAATTTAAATGTCAAGTTGTTGTGGTAAAAGTGCGATAAACGGGGCAGAAGGAACTGCCAAAACGATGAGGAAGAAAATGATGATGAAAAATGATAGGCAATGACGGTGTTTTCGGTTTGGCGTACGCAGTGGACGAGGTCGTGAATTGATTTTATGTAAATGTAATGGATGGCTGGGTATTAGGTTGCAACCACTTGCTCGTGGAGACCGATAATATTCTCGACCACATTGGCGAATGTGAAAAGATGTGCACCCGGAAACCCGACGAGGCGAGATAATTTTATTACTATTAGCAAAGTTTATGGCAATTTTTGTCGAAATACCCTTACGAAAATTAAACCAAGTGAATCTCAATATCATGCCCCGCATATACGATATTCTCCAATTTTATAAATTCGTTAGTTGAATTTTTTACTTTTAAATTGAAACCTATAACCGTTTCAATACTGATAGAAAATTACTTGTACAACTTTTGGGAAATGTGTTAATAATTTTTCTCACATTTTCTTGATCAATATGTTAAAATCTTGGTAACGGTAAAAAGAAGGTAAATTCCAAAATTTCCAAAAAATAAAACATAACTTTGTGAATAATTACTGTAATTTGTACTAATATTTTTTCCTCGGTGAAAGGAAATTCTATTGAATAAATCGCGCAAGGCAATTCCGATAACTTGAGTAAAAAAAAAAAAAAAAAAAAATAATAATAAAACATATACCGCGTTAAAGTCCTTATATAGATTTACTTGAGTTTGAGAAATTTTAAATCAAAATCAAAAACTCATATTTTATTCATTACACGCATGCTTACATCCGTTGCCACGGACATAATTTTTCTGGCTCACTCGCGATAGATTTTTCCGATATCCATTGCGCTCGATTAACCCTTTATCCATATGGAACTTAGCCCAGGATCAGCAAACTTTGAAAACCTCTTTGTTGTATGTTACTGCACTCAAAGAAAAATACTGGTACAAACTGCTTATCTTTTAAATTGCTGAAATTACCTTCGTTTTCGACATAATAAATCATGCCAATATATCGGCCAATATGTACCTATATCTCTTTTTTTATGGTTTCTCAACTAAAAACTATTTATGGCATTTCTTTTCCATCAGCGCAGGTACAACAAAGCATATTAAAAACTTCGTCAATAATCTATGCAACAGCATTTTTCTCTCAGTTCACATTTATTTACTCGCCAATTACAGTTATCATTTCGCTCGCGGCCTTTAATTCATTCATTCCGTACAGCACTCACTTATTTGACTTTATTTGTTAATCTTACGGTAAGCAAAGAAAGACAAACATAATTTTCCGACTAATTTATATCCAATCCAAGTTTTTCGAACTTATCGGATCGCAGTTGTATTCATTTTGGAAATCGAAAATTGTAATTTAAATTAACGCAAACACTCCTCCCAATAAGTATCTCTTTCAAATCTTGTTAAACGCGGGATAAAACTTGTTAAAAGTTTAATTAAAAATGTTGCTAGAACGGTCCACCGTAATCAAGGCATCCGGCCTTTGTACCGCTCTATACGGCATAAAAAGAATTTATTATTTTAATGTATAATGTTTTCACCATGAATAATAATTTTGTGATAAGATTACACTGGTGTGCGAAAGATTTGAATATTATTAATTTAAAAGTTAAATGAACCGCGGAGCACACCTCTTACCGTGGAAGAGGTTGACTTTTATGAAAACAAAAAGTTTAATATTGCAGGGATGGCTGTAAAATTGCTGCTTCTATAGTACTTGAATAACTTCTGACAAGTAAATTTGTCCGAGTGTCACACATCGATTTGCTTTAAACTTGGCATAAGTCAAGTTCTCGAGATTACACTTCGCAAATGTGGTATTCGAACTGAGTTAAACACACAAAAAAAAAAAAAAAGGTTCAAGGACAGTCAATTACTATTTTTCTTTTCTTTTCTTTTCCGCTGTTAAAGAATAATGTTATTGATTGGAGATCGTAATTATACATTGTTGAATTGTTGTAAAAATAATTGTATAGGTATAACTATGAAGCTGCGAAATTGAAACATATTTACATATATGTTCTTGTTAATTTGAGTGGTAAGATGATACTAAAAGGAAAAAAGTTACGTTTTTAATGATGAATTATTCATTTAAAATAAGTGAATTTTCTTCGATTAAATTTAATTATAAAATTCCCGACAATTCACACGCACTGAAGTTTTAATTTAGAAACTACAATTTGAAATGCTATACAAATTATCCGAGATAAGTTTAGAATTACCACTTGAAAATACTTGTTAAATTGGTTGGGACAAAATTATCGGACTTTTTTCAACTTAATGTTACCGTCCAAATTATACAAGCTTCAAGTCTTTAAATCTTATTAACGTTAAAATCATTAACCTTTCACCCGTGAAAAGATACGTTGCAAAGAACAAAATCGTTATACGCGTAACAAAATATTATCATAAAAAAGTCTATAACTTGCAATAATTTAAGAGCATCGTGTCAAATGTAGAAAACATAAACATTCAAGTCTTTATTCAAAGAAATTTTACTGTTTAATTATCAACGCGTATCATTAATTATAAACACTTTTATTACACTATACAAAAATTAAAAAAAAAAGAGAGAGAGATAATTTTTTTAATTTGTTATAATGCATCGAAATTACCAGTTCTCGTACCTTAGCGAAAAAAAAGCAGAAAATGAAAAATATACTTACCCATGTAGAAAAAGATGTCGTTTGCCGTCGATCGGCTATCGATCGGCATGAAACACCAAATGAGCATGGGCCGTCATCGGCTAACCATCGGGCCGTTGATGTGCCGATCAACAGCTAAAGACGATCGGCCGATGATCGGCACGTCAATGGCCCGATGGATAGCCGATGACGGCCCATGCTCATTTGGTGTTT
>JABFPN010003931.1:0-16494 GCA_022817305.1 Leptoteleia sp. ZL-2020
TCCCCCCCCCCCCCCCCCCGACCTCCTACGCCGCTTTCCCGCCTCCCTTTCCTCCTTTTGGCGATTTCGCTTTCGCTATTCTTTTCGCGCGCACTATCTGAAAGATAAGTGAAAATAAAAGTAGGACATGCCAGGAATGAGGGTTTGTTTGTTGCGCTAGTTCGTTTGAGCTTCCTTCCACTTGGCGCGGCATGTGTGCAAAAGAATTACTGTTAGAGGGTGATTCTGAGGTGAGCCGGAATTTAAAATGTTCCGGCTGTAAGTATTTCTAATAGTTGTAAACGGTAAAGAAAGAAATTATGGTAGAATAGCAATATAAACGATTAATGTGAAATTTAATAAAGGCATCTTAAAATTTATATAAATTAGAACAGTTGAAGAAGTAAGGAGATGAAAAGTTTAATAATAATCAAGAATATTTAATATCAAATATGTCCCTAGTAAAAATGAAACATGTATTGTCCATGTATGTCTTAATAATTTTATACAAGGAAATACAAAATTCATATATGGGCATATATATCGACCCTATATGACGATATATGGATTAAAGAATAAAATACATGTCCATATATTAATTTTTTATTTCCGACCACATATGTTTCATTTTTTCTAGGTTGCATTTATAATATTGGATTCTTTTAATATTGCAGTAAAAATATTTCGATAATTTTAAGAGATTTAAATTTAAATAAAATGAAATTTCTAGAATTAAACAATAAGGTAAATTTATTTGAGCCTGAATAATTAGCTTAGTTCGGTAGTAGTCGTTTTATTTTTTGGACAAAAGCACCCTTGCCATAATCTTGGCACTCTTGAAAGTATCTAAACGTAAAAAGTAGATCTTATGGACTGATAAAGAAGAATAAAATGTATCAGGTGCACCGGGCCGTAATTTGGAGCAATGTAACGCAAAGAATCGATGAAGACAAGCAAGCGAGGGTGGTTGAATTCGTCTCGCCGCCGAAAGTGGCATTAAGCTGTTTCGCAAATGACGAGCGAGAGGAAAGAACCCTTTCGGGCGCACTCTGCCGTACCACATAAGACCATTAAGGGCTAAATATTTGATTGAAATATAGAACAGGCGAAGCCGATTCGCGTGCCGGTAAAGAGCTTTCAACTTACAAAGACAGGACATTTTGTTATGTTAAAAGTTTCCTGACGACAAACACGCAACGGTGGATTATACATTTGGCAGGGAAACACGTAAAAATAACCGCCCCTTTGAGCGTCAAAAGAATTGCAGATTGACCAACGACTTAATAATTTTGCATGAAAATAACAAATTAATTATTGGACGCGAAAAAGGAAATCAGTTCCGTACCAATAGACGTCAATTCTTATGCATAATAATGACGTCGACTTGGTGGCAAAACTTTTGCAATATTTCACTGAACTTGTTACGAAACTTTTCACAAGATTAACCATCATTATCTAAAAGTTACAAACAATTTTATATTTTAATGACATATTGAACGTTATACTTTACACGCTCATAAAGGTCACTATGAAAACAAAATATTGTTACTTTAATAAGAATTCTATTTAAATTGAAAATAATCTTGTTGACACCAAAAAGAATGAATTTTATTGAATGGAGATATTAGATGAATTTTTTGCAGTCTATTGGACAAATGTAACATGGAAGACAAATTCATAAATCGAATATGTTAATAATATCTACCTGGATCTGAGCAGAATATACTTCTAAATTATATTTGTTATAGCATATATGGTTCATAAATTGTATTTAAAATCTCATAAATAAAATGTTACCATTTATATTTTAACGTTACGTACATTAAAGTAATAAAATATAACATTCCTCTGACTCAAGTTTTAAATGTTAAAATTGTGCAACATTATGGAAAGTAAAGAACGATTGGTTGGTAACGAAACTTTGAACAGTGACACACCAAAGTAGGGATTAAAAAAGTGGAACTCGCGGATTTTTATGAGTTTTACGCAATTAACGAAAATAAATCGAAGGTATGAGAATCGCGCGAAACGCCGAGGCATTTTGGGTTGAACTTTCTTGAAAGTTCATTTCGCTTGAAGTTGGCACAAAGTGTGATGCACATGATTAACGAATTCTCGGGGAGTCAAATTCCGTCTCTTAACGTTTGCCGTCAAAGACTTCGATTTAATTTCTGCCCGGGGTCCAAGCGGCGCGGAAATCCCGCCGGCGCTGCCAAGCACAGTGGAATCAAATCAAAGCGTAAACTCGTAACTTTTCAGCGAACCTTGGGGTCGCCACGGAAAAACCAATGGCATTTCGTTATTGCTTGTAAGAGCGGAGAAAAGGAACGGAAACCCTTCAAGTGAGGCGTTTCTCACTGCTCGCGTCGTGCTCGTTCCTTTTTTTTGCCTTTTTATTCGGTCGCGAATCTCGTTTCAGCCAGTAGCGCTCGCTGATTCCGAGATTACCTGTAACAAGCGTCAAAAACGCTTCCTTTTTTTTCAAACTTTTGTCGCACAATTTCGCGACACGATATTAAGCAGTCAAAGTCAAGAACTCGTTATCATTTTTATTTCATTTCGCGAGCCAACTTGACAAGCATCGATAATTCCCGGCGACTTCAGCCAGATGAATACGTTTGTTTATTTCTTCGCTTTTATTGCGAGCCGACTCGTCATAGAGTAAAAATTGCTTGTAATTTCGTTTCAAGTATACCATTAGCTCGTCGCATTTTTGCTTATGTCAAGTTTGTTAAATGAAATGTGTAATTAATTATAGAGACACTCACTTAATTAAAAGTTAATTATTTTATGCAAATAAAATGATAAAAAGAGCGCTTTTGTAATTGCAGCATATCATAAATTCAGTTTAAAAATTACACTCGGACGTCTACCTGCATTAAACAGACTCACTCCGGCAATACAAGGATTTTAAACAGTCGTTACACTGAATAGAAAATTTATTTTTCATGCGAAAAGAACGGGGCGAAAGATTAAAAACGGTTTTTTTAACTTGCAAAATACAAACAAACGTTCATGGTTTGAAATTTTTAAGTTAAACAAATAAATCGTTTTTGCGAAGCGAGGTTAAACATTTCGATTTTATTTCAATGAAAATTTTTTTAAAAGTGTATCGGAACGTTATTAATCGCGTTTGACTGAGATATTTGTTCGATAATCGTTCATCTCAACGGAATGAAAATGAATAATCAAGCGATAAACTTCGAACCAACTCCAATTCTCTTTTTACCACCGACGCTTCGGCTAAATATATTATTATCGCAGACTTGCGTATTTGTTGGTTTTATTCGAGTGGCTGGCAGACAATTTTTTGTTACGCACAGCAGCAATAACAGTAGCAACCGAACGCAAAGGTTTGCTGCACAAACAGAACAGTGGATCCTCGCGGTGAGCGAGGTCGTCCAAAGCCATCAGGGAGCTGGGGGGTGCTCCTTGAACAAACATTTTTATACTATTACAGGAATCCGAGAGTAGATATTAAGCCCGCGTTTGCTGAGCTATGGAGACTCAACCCTTCCACCGCCGTGAGATAAATCGATAGCCCTCCTGCGACTGCGGATAAAAGTATAGTGCAAACTCGAAAAGAAAGATAAATCGAAGGCCTACCTCCCGACCGCCACCAGCCAAAGTGCTTGGCCACCATTATTTTCGTTTGCGAATTGAAGAAGAAGGCGAAAGGAAAAAAACACCTCGCATCGACAACCACTCGGGGACTTTGGGAATGTGTAACGATTGTCTCATTTTTGTTACAGTGATTAATATTGCTAAAGTGCTGTAGTGATTGTACGTTCAATTATACTGAAAGCGTAAGATTAGATCGCTGAATGAACACGAAATTGTCTGAATGATGTCAATTATAAGTTAACTTTTTTTTCTTTTTGTTAATGACCAAAGATTATTACTCAATGGCACACTGAGAAAAGTATGACTGAAAATATTACTATTTTTAACTTTGTTTTAGGTATGTATCAGTTTTTTCATTAAAAATTACGGTTTTTTAAAAGGAAAATTTTTTCCTTGTGAACTATACCGAACTTTTAACGGTTCTATTTAATACACTTAGAAAAAAAAGTTAACCACATGCGTACACTGAGAAAAATATGACAGAAAAAATTGCAGTTTTTAACTGTGTTGCAGATGTTTATCAGTTTTTCAGTAAAAATTACAGGTTTTTAAAAGGAAAAATTTCTGGGCCCCTTTATAAATGTAATATTTAAAACTACTTTCTTTGCTTTTCAAAAACAGTAATTTTTACTGAAATACGGAAATACATCTGAAACACAGTTAATAACTAATTTTTCCTGTCATATTTTTCTCAGTGGAATTACAAAATAGCTCCACATGATAATTTGAATTAATTTTCGGTTCATATCACCATCAGCTTGGGACTAATTTCATCCATCATTCCAGAGCACAGAATTACCATTGATATCACAATAAGCATTGGATGTAAAAATAATAAAAGCACTTTCCGCAGCGTTAAAAAATATCATTGCCCCTCACACGCACACCTTTTTATATATTTGCCAAACACTTTTTCTGCGCGTGATACCACCGAGATTTATTCCGCACGCTTACACGTGAATTAATGAAGAAGGGCTCGCGATAACTTGATACCGGTGCAATTCTAACGTCGGCTATCACGCCAGGACCTCCGGAATGATTATTAGATGGGGTTGAGCGCGGACTGGCAGGGGCGAGAAGGCGGCTCGCGGTTGACACTGCATCACGAAGCACTAACCCCATTATTTATGTCGCCTCGTAAAACTTGTGGCGTGTCTAAATACTATATTCAGTCGCGACGGGGGTCCGACTTTAGTGACTCGTTTGTCGATTGCCCTCTGCACGTATGCGCTCGGCGCGGTTTCGCTCGCGTCCAGATAATACCCGCGCAAACGTACCAAATCGAGCACGTGAAATCTTGAATTATTTACTTTTACGCCAAAGTAATCAGTCAGAACCTATTTAGATTGTGTATACATATTTATACTTAGTTGCGTTTTATATGGGCTTTATTATTTATGTCGAGATTGCTGCGTGAATTTTTCCCGGCAATTAACAATTTTCGTCCCATGAGTGATTTGGTGTCAATGTCAGGAAGTGTGTTATTTTTTAAAAATAAACGATCGCAAGAATTGTTATTTGATAATTATAAAAATCCTGATAGAAGAAAGGGCAAAAAATGTGAAAAATTTGTCGGAAGTGATAGAAATTCGTCAAATATATCGCAAACATATATACACTGAGAGATTTGTGCCAATAATAAATACGGCTATGAAACTTCGTATTTCCTGTTTTTAACAGCAATTTAACCAGATGAGCATTAAACATTTAAAATTACTGTTTTTATGGTAACTACTCTGGTTTTGAATGGCAGTTAATATATCAGATATATTAATTGGATATAACTGTTATAATCTTTAATTAAGTTTAGATTATTTACACTTCATTGAATAAATAAATTGGTGATTTCAAAACCATATTTCCCTGATGAAAACTTTTCCTTTTATCTTATTTCAAATGAATAAACTGATGTCGCTGAACAGAAATTTTTACCGTTTTTAAAAGGTAAATTTTCTTAGTGTCATCACTAAAACTATTTAATTATTCATAACAGTAAAAATGTCTTAGGTACAACGATATGTGAAACATATTCGAACTTGTTATATATAATTTCATTACCATAAAGTGTATGCAGTAATGAACACAATTGAGGTTATGGCCGCACGCAAATACAAAACAAAAGATGCGCGGAATGATCGCGGAATAAACTATAGTATTCAGTTGTAAGAACTAAAATTCTCTAGTATTCACGAAAAATAACAATAGATTCCAATCTTTAAATACAAATGTAAACAATTATTTAATTAAGTTTATATTCCTCTTTGTAAAATGAAGTTCAAGAAGCAAAGTAGTTTATATTAATAATATTCTTTAAATTAATTTACTGAGTAATTGATTTAAAACGGGAAACACCTTAGAAATGGTATTTCATACGATAAGAAACTATGCTAATGAAATTTATTCCAATAGATTCGAATTAAATTCAATTTTGATTGCAGTTACCCTATTCCATGGATTTGAAATACGACACGATGAGCGTGACAGGTTACAGTCCCGGACATGAGGCCTTATTATCACCAAAAATAAACGTTACGGCGCGAGGCATGGTACCGGAGACACTTCAAGTTTTCACGATCAGGCTACCGTGCTCAGGACTTGCCAGTGCTGAAATACCAATCACTTTGAAATTGAACGTCAGCGCGCCGCCTCATTCCAACTACAACGACACAAATTTGGTGTTCAAAAGAAACAGAATATGTTGGAAAGGTAAATACTTCCTGATTTTCCCTATGGGAGCAAATTCGACAATTTTTGCATTTCGACTTTGCAGACAAATCGAAATTGAATTTTACAGTCAAATTGAAACCTTTTAGAAAAATTGCTTGCCAATTTCCTGACACAATTTGTTGCCGGATTTTATTTCCACTTTTATATAAACAATGCCGTGCTAAATTTATTAGTAGTTGCTATTATATTTTTTAATTCGGGGATATTTGTGCATTTATAGTATAATATCGTTACTTTGCAGTCACCAGTTACACTGAAAAAAAAGTCATACAGTTAACCATATTATCGTTATTTTCATGAAAATTAATTATATATATGGTTAATATTGCTAGGATTTTTTCTCAGTTTACGAGCTTTACTGCCACTACGTCATCGCTTATACAAAAAACTTGGTTTTTGTCAAACTTTAATGTGAATGCGAGAACTGAACAAAGGTTGTTGACAAACGAATAATTACCAGAACTTTTACAGGGATCCCCTAGAGTAAATGCTAACTCCATTAGTTGAATTTGTCGTTTAACTATGCGAAAATGGAGAGTAGACTTTATTGCTTACAGGTACCTGATAACAAATATTATATATAGATATATGTGTATGTATACATATCTCCAAGTTATTATAAAATATAATAGAAATTACTAATAAGTTTCCCTCGATGTAGCAGAAAATGCAAGTAATCTATACTCGTAATATCGTTGTGCTTAATTAACGGAAAACTTTCGGACAGTTACAATCAGTGATGATAATCCAACTTTGCGCGAATCGCAAAAATGTTAAATATTATTACATTTCGCAATGAACATAAATTTCTAAAGAGAGTACGCGTAACCAGGAACCAAAACACTACGAGAGCTCGCGTACTAATTATACTCAAGGAGTAATCGCGAGAACAGCTTAAATTTAATTAACACATGTGGCAAAGTCGGCGAGGTATCTCGTTTACCCGCGGCCCGGGAAATTTAGAAAAATCACAATCGCACCCGTAAAATAAATGTTTTTAACTTTTTTTCGTTTGTAATGAAAAAGCAAACAATGATACACACATACGCTGTTTGTTACTTGGGTCAAATGTAATTGAGAGCATTTGTAACGAGTTGAGACGATGCTGGAAATTTTCGTAACGATTAAAAATAGTCAAATAACAATACTGGTATTGGTACGAAATACTTACTATTTTTATCCGTGATAAGCAGGTATTCGATGCAACTACCTATTTAGAGTTGACATAATAGTGACAGATAGTAAGCAAAAATAGCCCATGCAGAAATTGACAAACGACCCAGTACTGGCCCACGCTTGGCAACCATTGGCTTACCGTCGACAGCCAATGGTCGGCTGCTAATCGCTTTGAAACACCAATATCACGTGGCCCAATCGTTGCACCAACCGTCGGCTAGACAATCGGCCAAGGTCTGGCCCAGTTTTCCATTCGTGCAAAATTAACCATGTGTAAAAAAAAATTGTTTGAAACTAGTAAAATATATAAAATATATTCATCAGATATTCAGTAATTATTTAGAATGAATCATTTGTTCTTATAAGAATAACATTCGTAAATTATTCTTGACCAAGTGATAATGTCCCCATTACAATTTATATCTCAGACTCTTTTGTTAATTTTCTACAAATCATGCCCTGTTCATCAGGAACTCATTGATAATACTCCTAGAAATGTATATTTAGTTAAAGAACTAACTGGATGAGTTGTGAAATTCTCCCTGCGAAACTGAATGATCTCAATTTCACTTAACAAATTAAGTGATTTTTCTTCCCTTCTACAATTTTTCACAAGATGAAAAGTCCAGAAAACTAAATTATTTGGAGTGAAATTTAAACTTTTTCATAAAAAATTATAAGATTAATTCACACCGACTTTATAAAATAATTCCGTCAAATCTTAAGATATTAGCGGGATTAAGAAACTCACAACTTTTCTACTCACTATGATTAATTAAAGAAGAAGATCACAATTTCCATAGATTCAAAGTTTATTCAACACCTCAAAGTTATTTTTTTTAAATTAACTCGCGAAATGTATCTTACAGTTATGTTTATATTAAATCAGAAGACTAAAGGATTCTAAAAGTAATATTAAATATCTCTAATAACAAATGAAAGTGTGTACATTTCTATTTACGAACAAAATATGTGAGACGATTCAGAAAACAATGTCGTAAACAAGGACAATTTAATGTAAATATTAAAAACAAAGAACGTGAAAATAATGTTTTTATCTTGATTGAATTTTAATTTATATTTTCAATCTCAAATAAAAATATTCAGATATTTTTCACCATATACTTCTAATATACAGGGTGTTCAAAAAGTTTGGAACCCCCCTCTATTTTCGAAAATACGGCTTTTTTTGTATTTTCGAAAATACTGATTTTTGACCCCGGATGACCAGATCATACATCCAACTTAAAATTAAAATTGAATAAGTTGACCTCTAAATGACTTTGAAGGTTATAGTCAAGGTCATGGTCAAGGTCACTGTTGGATTTCTAATTCAAAACCCTGCAACTTTTGTCTGAACCTTTTTTTTTGAGCAGTATTTTCGAAAATAGAGAGGTGTTCCAAACTATTTGAACACCCTGTATAATTTCTATATAAAAAGAGTATGAAATCTATTATAACATTAGAAAGACATGTATTAATAAAAAATATATATGTATAAAGTTAAAATAGAAATATTTTTTTTTCTGGATAAATATTGGACTAAATGGAACTAAATTTTATATAAATATTAAATAAAATGGTAAAGTAAACTAGTAAACTGAGCGAACAAATTATTTGTTTTTTATTAAATAGAAATTAAACGTGTATTAAAAACATACAAAAATAAGTATGTAGTCAAATATAAATCTATTGCGTTAAATTTTCAAAACTTACTTCAAAAGTTGAAGTCAGATATAGATAGACCTAGTTTACTCTGAATCGAGACTTCGACACGAAAGTCCCGAAAACAAAATTTTTTCCACGTTTCCTTTTTATTCGATTTTTAAAATAAAAGAAAAATGTATTCGAAACGTTTTAACCAACCTGCTGATAATTTTTTACAGTTCAACTGTTTAATTTAATACGGTTCAGTTAATTCATCGTAAAAGCGAACTTATCCAAACATATTTCTTAAAACACATTTATAAAAATAAACAATACCATAAACGAATGGTTCTTGTTATAATTAACAAATAAATGGTTTTTATTATAAATAAATTAAATTAATATATAATTTAATTTTAATAACGTAAAAGGTTATTAAATTAATGTTTCATTTTTGTTGAAATGTAAAATTACTCAACAACATGTTGCTATTATATATACTAATATAATTATCGTAAATTCTATCCTCGACTACTTAATTAATTAGATGAAAAGTCAACGATAAATGTACGATGTTAAATTCATGTAACATAGTTTGAAAAGGAAAACAAAATAATAAAAGTTCGGAATAACTACTTAGTTACTACGAAAGACTTTTAGTATGTATAATTATATACTTTCATTATATTATTTCGTTACTAATAACACGAAACAAAAATTTAATTTTATTATTACGCACATGTAAATTTTGATTCAATTATATGTTAAAATAACAAGAAATATAAGTATTAATCTATATTTCAGTTCTGCTGGCAAAAAATGGAAATTCATCTAATAACAATAAGTGGGTGGGCCAACAGTTTGGTAATCATAATTTAATTAAATCAGTAGAACATGTTCTGGTTACTCAATTTAATTAATTTTAAGAGCATATTAATAAAAATTGACAAATAATGTCGATTATCAAGAGTATCTCAAATAATATACTGTTTATCATGCAACAAATATGCATGCTTTTATTTCAATAAAGAACAATAAAATTGTCAGTTTTTTTTCAAACATTCCTCTTACGTCCGCTGACTTCGACCCAATGCACAGCAACAATATACTAATCCAAGCTGACCTATTTTCTACCCTACTGTGCTATCGGTAGTATGCACAAGTCTTGAACCCTATCTTGTCTCTTGGGCACAATTGAATTTCGCTATCAAGAAGCTTGACTTGTTCGATTAAGATTATTCAGCTTAGGGCAATTGGCAATGAAATTCAAGAGCACCGAACGCTCAACTTCTATATTTAAAGAATAAATTAATATCAGTTCTTCAATTACATCGAAACTTATATTCAAAATGAAAGTGGATTCGGGATACATAAATTCCAACATTGGCTTTATAAATTCAACCGATACTTGGTGGAACTCGCGATAAACCGAAGTGGAATAAGCCAAAGTCCAATGAAATACGACGAAATTCAAAAATAAAATAAATTTAACGCAAACGAAGTATAATAATAATGATGATGATAACAGTAAAAAATGAGGCAACGAGGATGTCAAATTGAAAAGTAATTCGTAAGCTTTGCCATCCGCTCGGCGAAATACCAAGTCGTCTTAACTGTAGATGTCAAACGAATAGTTTTGTTGCGAATGGTTGTCGAAAGCGAGTCGGCCAAGGGAAGGGGAAGGGGTAGGGGGAGGAGGAAGGGGTGAGTTTCACTAACGGCGAGTTCCTCGGCGTGGCCTTAAGTCTGTCGGGGGTGAGGGGAAAGCGAGTTGTAAGGTCGACCACGATCAAACAGGAGCTAACCGAGATTTACGCCAAGGCAAAATTAAGTCCGCCGAGATTAACGAGTTAACGCCCCGGGCTGCATCCTGGCTATTTCCATTTGGACATTCCGACTGCCTCGCGACTGCGATGGTCTCTTTCGACTAATTAAAGCGCAAGACCCGAGTTTCGTCGTAAAAAGGTCGTTCCGCCTAAGTGGGCCAACCACTTCGAATGCTTTTATTTCGACGTCGCGGCGCAAAGTTTGCGAAATTTGAATAATGATAATAGAATGAGCGGGTCAATTTTTCAGCGACCGACAATGCCAACGGTCCCGCGTGGCTGGTCAAATTAGAATATATCGCGAGCCCCCGCGATCGCAGTTTCCTAACGAATCACTTTTTATTAAGACACTTCTTGGAAGAGATGCTATTTTAATCACGTTTCGATCGTCAATTTGCATGAATTTGTGGTTTGTTACAAAGGCATTCTGCGTGGGCGCTAACATTTACAGGTTGACGAACTCGAGCCCAACTAATCTGGTTTTAATTTATTAATTTTGATTACTTTAATGGAATGTAAGATTCGGGTTCGGTCTTTGCGCCCAAGAGCGTTAATTGTAATTTACATAATTAGACAGGGAAACGAAAAATTGATTACCAGTATTCCTTTCTCTTTCTTTTAATAAGTTGCAGAAAAATCGTTTATTGTCCTAGGGCAATAATGTAATGATGCCAAGAACAATAATTTCTCTTCATTAACCAGGGATACAACAAACTAACATCCTTCCGATTCAATTCTTGCAGTAACAATCTATCTGACTATTCAAATAGGCATAAAAAATTGTACTTTCAATGCATGCGTTGTATAAAATATTTCGCCACCGTTACGGAAGATGTCCCGGGTACCAAAAATAGCTATTCTTCCCAATTACTACATTAAATATCGTGTGCAACTGTGGAAGAAGAGTCTTTCATTATACATCCGTGTAATTATTGCAATCCCACTCGCCAGTAATGCCCAACTTTCTCTCTACTCATGTCAGTAATTAAATTAATAAAAGCTAGAACTTTAACTTAATTATATATACTTCAAATTCTGTAATCTAGATTGCAATTTTGTTTTAAAAGTCTTACAAGTAACACAGTTGGAATTTAAACGAAAAGGAAAAGAAATTTATTCATTCTATATTAACACTGAACTTCCTACTTTAAATTCAACTGTAACAAACATTTTTATTGTTGCAAGTGTCCGTCATTAAATTAGCGTCAAAAACGCTTCTGTACGCAAATACAGTGCGACCTATACTGACGGGTATAGATTAGGATAATTAAAAATTTTACTTGTTTGAGGACTATCTTTTTAAAGTTAACAGAATATTTTATGATTAAAAGCTGGTATTATTTTCCAGAAAAAAGGTCCATTAAAATTAAATTATATCGCACGTATAATAGTTGCAATTAGTTATAATTAAAATTTATAAATAATTTATTTGAAAAATAACATTATTTTAGTGATTTTATGAATTTTTTTAATATAATTATCAAAATATATTATAATGATTTTTCAATTTTAGACAGTACAAATGAACTGAATAGTAATGTTATACGAAAAATACACAACACGAAAGTTATTAAACATTTAATCTTATCCGCGTATTCGTAGTGGGCGTTTTATACATTTTTAAAACATTCGTGCGGTATATCTATTTGCACGGCAAATTCCGAGAATAATAATTTTACAATTAAAAGCAGAATTGTGGCAAAATAAAAAAAAGCAAAAATAACAAAATTATAAATAATTGTATACATATTCTAGAAAAAATGTTCTTAATTCAATTGATACAATGTAACATGACAAATATGTTTAAACTAATTTTATAAATTATTATCTAGATGTTATCGAGACTAATTTCTCTCTGACATCCTTAAGTTAAGTGACTGTTCTCGATAGTTTATTATCAAGTCAGTTACTGTTTCCCCATCAACTTCAACGTTCAAACTACTAATAACAAGTTGAATGTACTTTAGTAGACAATTACTAATTAATATTTCACAACCACATATATATTTTAAAACATTTGAACAATACGTAGTAGTATTAATATGAATTTGTGTCCTTGATATTATTATATCACTTTTGTCACTCACTGATTTCGTCAAACACCCCTATGGGAAATTGCCAGAGTCGACCTACGGGGCCGATTCTGGCCCAGTACTGTTAGCCAGACTTTGGTAAACAGATAGAACCGGCATTGATTTGAGCTTGGTTATTAACAAAAACAGAATATAACCAGATGTAAGACATGCCAAGCAAAATATCAACGCCATAGTTGATCCAGAATTGAACCAGTACTGATGATTTAAAAAAATTGTTCAATACAAGACCAACGTTGGATGATTACTGGTAGGGTATAGGTATACAACTGGTAAGTTTAGTTATAGGGTACTGGCCCAGTGTTATCACTCCATTGCTGGCATGATTCCGTCACTGTACTGGTAAACTAATTTATCAGTACTGGTAACTCTGGTAGCAGTACTGTACCAGTACTGGGCCTGTAAAACATTTCCTATTATTACTAAGGTACCTTATTACTATTTTTCATGAAACTTATGCTCTTATTAACTTAAGTAAAAGTAGTTAAACCTAATTTATTTTTATTACTACACTCAGAAAAAAATATACTTACTTTAAGAAAAATGTACAAAGAAACTTTTCCTATTAAAACTAATAGAAAATCAATTAAAAATAAGAATATTGAGTTAGTATACAATAAATTTAAGTTTTTATATTAAAAGGAAATTAATTTTATGTCAAATCTTATTTCAGATAATACAAAGCAGATTTCTATTTATTATAAGAATATGTCTATTTGTTAATACACAGTTCAGCTGTCATAGTCGCAGTTTTGTTTCGGTCCAACGGTGTTAAATTATTTACGTTCGCTCAGTGTTGTTTAATTAATTAAATTGTGTTTGCAAATTTTAAGATAAATTTTTGTTTGCAACAATTAAAGAGATGATACTTACTTTAAAATATACATATTATCATATGTAGTGTGGGTATGTATATATGTATATATACTTCATGCAATTGTTAGGTTAAATTTGTATCATCTGTTGAATATTCTTAAACTGAAACTATTTTTAATTTTTTCTCTAAAAAAATCCATTTAATATAAATGGAATAATTCTTTACATAAATACATGTTTTCTAAGAATAATTTATTCTTATTATAAATAGAATTTTGTTTTATCCATATAATGAATGGAAATCCTATTTAATATGAAAATATTCTATTACTCTTAAATAGACAGTTTTGTGAATGTAGGAAAAATATAATATAGGCACGCCGTTTACTCGATTTATTGTTCATTATTATTCATTGCAAGAGCAGTGAAAATTTCATTTATAAGCATGATATAAAGACGAAAAAGTCTCTTGAAAACCGTATTCTAAAGTTAAATGAATCATTTAATAGGGAAATGAAAAAACAATACCGGATTATTTATTATTTTTAATTCAGGATTTAATGACATTACTAAACTGTTTATTTTTCTTGTTAAACACAACATTATTTAACCGAACATCGCATCGTTAAATAAACTTAAGCTCATTTCTGAATGAATCACGAACGCATAAAAGATCTCGCGAAACAATAGAAAATCCCCGGCATTCACGGAGAAGATGACCGTTTTGGATCAAAGACGAAGTCTTTTTTTCGTATAGCCGTATCCATGCATCCCCACCACCGAGGACTAAGACGCGGTTTCCGTTGGCAGGAGAAAAGTAGCCCGGAATATTCTCGGCGAGATTTGCGGATGGAAAGTTGGCGTAAATAAACAAAACAACACGCCTCCAAGATCCCCGGAGTGGTTGCTGCAAAAATCTTCAACGCGGCAGCCCCGAGACCCGACAATTTATTTAACTTCTTCCCATTCCGCTTTCCCCGTTCCTTTCCATTTTACATTTCCTTTCTGCACTTTTTCCGGCTTACGTCTCATCACACTCGAGGATGCCCGTTTCTTATTTTACACCGCTCCACCCGAGCTCATCTGGCCTCTTGTTATATACTCGGGCGTCTAAACCCTGGACACAATACCTCTTCAGTTTCTTCAATTTGGCGCCACTCCGTTAAGATCGTATTGGTAGGAGTTCGCGAAAAAAAATTAAATGAAAGAAAGAAGATTTATTTAAATGAATACATGGGTAGGGCGATGAATTTTTTAATTTAAGTTTCTCCCGCGTCATAAAGAAACAAATCTATTCATCCCCGGCGTTCCTTTGTAACGTAAAACTATGCTCTTTTTAATCCTTTAACCGGGAAGCTTTCCCCGTTTCCCTCGGTGCATGGATTTTCATTTCCCATTATGCCGCGGCATTTCGAGAAAGAGGAGGAAGAATTTAAATTGCTTATGGCGAGAGCGTTGAAACGCGGGAAAAGAAATTTATAACAAGAACATTCAGCTAATTTTCTGTGACAGGCCAATCAATCCGCCCTTTGCAGCGAGCGCGCGCGCGGGGGGAATCATTTTTTCTTGGAAAGTTTAAATAATTTATTTCCGCGGGCGAAGCGATCAAAAGGAAATTCGCAACGGCGCTCGTTCGACATGCTATTGCGTCATTTGTTTCAAATTGCCGGGATAAAAGTTGAGCGTACGTTCGCTCGCTCGTTTTATTTTCATTTAAATACTAATGCACCGCTGAAAGAATTTGCAATTTGTTGCAAGGTCTCTTAATTCTGCCCTACGTCGCGTTTAACATTAATTCAAGTTAATTCTGTTACATTGCCTTGCCTCCACTCTTTTCGAGTACATTCCCTGGAATTACTTAAAATTGTTCGCAATTATATTTAGTTGGATTAAGTTACTTAATTCAATTTTATTAGCAACGCCGTGGTTCAATCGCTTAAGGATACGTACATAAAAATTACAGGTGATTTTCATCAGATTAAAAGTTATTGATTTGTTTAAAATTTGCAATAACAATTGTGGTATAAGTGATTTTGCTCCGATGTATTTGATGCTTTTAATCATACACTTTTCCTATGAATTTGACTATGCAACCCAAGTAGAAATTTGACCGGGCTGGAATGCGGTCCCGACCGGGCATCCATGCCTCGAGACCGGGGCCCGACCGGGCATCCAAACCGGGCTCTATATATGGTGTAACGCCGGGCATACATGTGGCCCCAGCCGGGTATTCTTAATGGGATCCATTTCGGAACCCAACCGGGGCCACACTACATTTCCCGATAATGTTAAAATTCTGATGGAACTCTGTATAATTAAATTGACATAACCTCCTTAACGACACATATCTAAAATTATATTATAAATAAAGTTCTGTCAATTTTACACTGAGAGAAAAAATATCAATTTGTAAAGTTTACTAGTTTGGAATACTTAGTTTTTTCCCTATATATAGACGATCCATTATATGGGTAACTAGTTGATTAAAATTTGTTACACTAGTTTATTAAAAATAGCAATTCTATGTGTTTATAACTTTGCCACTTCATTTCGACTTAGTTAAACTCTAACTTAGATATTATAGAAAATTCACGTTTGCTTGTATT
>JABFPN010003932.1:0-16485 GCA_022817305.1 Leptoteleia sp. ZL-2020
TTCATACGCCATCCTTGAGGGAAAACATCTTACACCCTCTATCCCTTCGCCCTTCCATCAGGAGGAATCTCATCTCCTCCACCAGGGGGCAGCCGCTTACAACGGCTACCATAGAATCCCCCACAACTATATTTTATCTCTATTTAATATTATTTAATTATAATGACAGATAAGAATATAAATAAAATTAGATTTGTATATTCTATATCTAATATTTAATTATAAGTTTACTTGTACATTAATAAATAATAAAATACATCAAATTCAATTAAATATTATTTAAAATGGTACAAGTAAGATTATAAATACAAATAATTTTGTATGTTCTATATGAAAATTTAATTTTAAATTCACTTTTAGTATATTAAAGAACAAATGCAAATTTGAAATTAATACTATTTAAAAAAGTAAATGTATGATTATAAATACAATTAAATATGAATATTTTATATCTAATTTTTAATTATAAATTTACTTTTACTTTAATAAATACTAAATGACTATTTTAATTTAATGTTCGTTAATAAGTAAAACTATTATAGACAAGAATTTAAAAAGTATTTAATAAATCAAAATCAATACCTGAATTTATAGTCAACTTATACTTGAAATAGTTCATAAATATGCTTTCTTTTATAATGGTTTATTAGCGAATTTATTATAAATTAGTAAATTCCATTAAAATACCTTGTTTGAACACTGAGTCTGCTCATAATACCTGAAACAGAAATGTAAAATACAAACAAATCAATTGTTCTTAAATTTTTAAATTATTATTAATTGATTCATGAATAGGTACTTATCTGACTATCTCGGAGTTATTCCTTTCCTTGCGTTTTTTGATACTACACTTTTACTACATTATATGATTAAATTAACACGTCCTAACCTCCAAGCTGTCACTCACGTTTGAAACAACACTATCTATCTATGATGTATACATACATACACATTCATAGGCTCTCACCTATGGGTTTACTTTGTCTTGTCAAATGACTTGGCGTAAGATAAAGAAAGAAGAGAGACAATTTTCCTTTTACTATGTGCCACCGGTGGCAGCCCTTTGGCGTTTTCGAGTAGCATTCAGCTTCAGGCGGAATGAAGTTTCTCACTTGTTCTGACCATTATCATGCTTCGGGGGAGAAAAGGACAGAACTTCATTCCGCCTGAAGCTGAATGCTACTCGAAAACGCCACTTCTTACGGTTAATCGTAGGACGGTGTGAGTCTTTGTCTTTTTTAAGTGGCGTCCATGCAAGTAAGACAGTGACACCGATAGCTCTCAGTCACTTTTCCCAGTAAAGAATGTAGTGGCAGCCGTCATATCGTTCAAAATTGTGTTTACATATTTTTTTTAATTAAAATATACTGACTTGGCTCGTCGGGTGGCTGCAGCCACCCTTGATCACTTGTTAAAAGTTAATCGTATTTATGTTGGGGATGGAATTGAGTGTAGCGAATATCGCTTAATTCAGTTATATGTACGGATTTTTCCCTATACACACAACAGTTGTCTTTACAATTTAACTTATCTTTACAATTTAAATTTAATATTGGACCAATGTAGAAAATTGATCTTAGTACAACAATTTTTGCAAATATTGGGTATGAATCAAATGCTGATGTTCCGATAATACATATAAATCGTCATTAAATATATCACATCAATATTGGTAGATAACGCTAATCATGTAACGTCACCAATTATTGCATCATTATTGAATGCTAACATCCTACCAATATTAGTTACCAATTGTTCTTCATTCTGTAATTAAAATACTACAAGTAACTAACACTGGTTTACTATTGGATTAGAATAGTTTTAAAAACATTAAGATGATGGCTCAATATCAATAGAATATATTCGACAAATAAAAATCAACGTTACAACTTGATCTTCAGCCATCCGTCTGAACCGATATCGGTCCTAGCTTCGCCCAACTATTAACGCCGATTTATAATTGGAAAATTCTGCACGGGTATCGACCTTTTCTAGTGTAAATATTATATTCAAAAAAAGTACGTACAAACGAGGCAAGGTCTATGCACGAAAACCCTATAAATTGTTAACATTAGTAGAACAAACATGTACACTCAGAAAAAAATATACTTATTTTAAGAAAACTGTACAAAGAAAATTATTCAATAAAAACTAATAGAAAACGTATTCAAAATAAGAATATTCAGTTAATATACAATAAATTTATGTTTTTATATTAAAAGGAAAATAAAATTTTTTAATTTTGAACCTGGTATGTTAGTTTAGTTCGATGTTAATCAATTTTAATAAAATATATGGCGGTGAGGCGTAACCCACAAAAGTAGAACAAATCGGATAAAAATATTTCTTTAAAATCTAACTAAACTAACGATACAGGTTCAGGACATCGTTAGAAGTAATGTTAGTCCTTTGGAGCACCAACCTAAAATTGATATTTGCGGAGATATCCCCTTCTTCCTCTTCTTCTACTTCATCTTCTTCTTCTTCTTCTTCTTCATTATTTCTTTCATGCCTTCTCGACAATATATCGAAGGATGCATCAATTCTATTATTATGAACGTATATTTATAATAGTCTAACATATGATAATCTAGAAAGCAGGAGTAAAGATCAAATATTCGCTCGATGTTGTTTGCCCGTTGACACTTTGCGCCCGCTTGCTCGCCCTCGGGCGTGATGTGTCACTTTACACCCGCAACAGAAGCACGAGAAAGGTCACTTTTCATACATGATGAACAAGAACGTAAATATATTGCATTTTTGCGGAATTTGTGTTCAAACGTGATAGTACATTTGACAATAGCTATATTGTCGAGGACGCGTGATATAAATGAAGAACAAGAAGAAAAAGATGAAGAAGGTAAAGTAGAAGAAGAGTGCCCTGAACCTCTATCGTTAGTTTAGTTAGATTTTAGAGAAATAGATTTATCCGATTTGTTCAACTTTTGTGGGCTACACTCTTAAAAAAATCATTTCAAATTCACAGGAATCGTTTCAAAATAAAATGATATTCTGGTTAAAATAACGAGAAGAGGATTTCGTTTGAAAATAAGAAGAATTTCTTGTTACGACTGTATATTTACGCATCCTCTGAAAATTAGAGGAATATCATTTGTAGTTCATATGAATTCTGTGTAAAATAAAAGTAAGTTGTTTCTCTTCCTTAAATTTTGTTATTAAAGAATATGACAGGTGACAACGTAACCTATATATATCCGATAAAGCATGTACGATCAGTGTGGAGAATTCTAGGTTCGGGGCTCGCACTTGAAGTTAGTAACGAAGTGTTCAACAGTGTTCAACAAAACTGCGTAAGTTGTCTGTCGCACAATATTCGGCGTCCGAATGACAGAGACAACAACAACTAGAATTCTCCACACTGTGTACGATTTCCATCTCTTATTCTTAAATTAAGAGGACTTCTTGTAAATTTGAAACGATATGTTTTAAAGTATAAAGGAATTACCTTTCATTATAAAAAGGCATTCTTTTATTTTAAAATTATGTATTTAATTAATATAAAAAGAATACTTTAATAATCAGCTTACTTTTTTTATTTTAAAATGAAATATCATTAGAGGAATTTAATTTTATTTTAAGCAGATCATTTTTAAGAGTGCAGTAATAATTCAAATATATTTATAGGAGAAGTCAACAAAAACACACACACACACACATACATATATATATATATATATATATATATATATATATTGATCATTTGAAATAAGTTGCCAGCGCATATATGCCAGCATATATGTTGGTGTACATGTTTCTGGAAATATCATGCGTTTTGAGAATCATATATGCCACGTGATACATAAAATTTGTCCATGGGAACTTTGGTCGGTTGTTTTGGGCGCCTTGGAGGACGGGAGTAGTAGGGAGTGAGAGAGAGAGAGAGAGAGAGTCTCGCGAGCGTAGCCCGTGGGTGTCCACTGGGTCAGGAGTCATATAAGCCCGGCCGGCACTGGGTCATCGCCGGATGCCACACGGCGTTTCCAATTTTGAGAAGCGAGCCACCGGGGCAGAGGAGGCCCGCACGCGCGTAAAATTAGCTTCGCCCGCTGCAACTTTGACCGCGTCGAGCAATAAATTATATTCCCCCAATTTAACCCCCTCGTAAATAACGCGCGCTGCTTTCTTCTCGGCGAAACTTTAATGGCGACTCCGGCCTGGAAGATGCGCCTCGATGCCTAAAAAAGGATCAATTGTTCGATATTCCGTAGCCGCTAATCTAATAACAAAGACCTTTTTTTCTTCTTTTTCTTCTTCTTCGTCTTCTTCGAGTAGGTGAGCCGGGTCAAAAAGGGAAGGGGAACAAAAAATAGATGAAAGTAACAAAAAACTAATAAAATGTAAGAAAAAATACCGAGAAAAAAAGGATTCCTTTTTATTTCACTGCCGGCGATGAAGGAAATTCGTCAATTTGATTTATAATGGAAAGGTTTTTTTTTTCCCTTCGTAAGGGCTGGAAAGAGGAGTTTATGAATTTCGTTATTGGCTGTAAAATTCTTTGTAATTTTTCGAGCTACTCAAAGGGTTTGAAACGTCGTCGGGTTTCACCGTACGCAATTATTATTCGCCTTGCAACATATTAAATTTTCTTACCATTAGACCGTTTGGACGGAGAAAAAGGGATCTCGTATTACGGCTCCGGTCGCTCATATATCTCGCATAACTCGAGACCCCCCCCCTGCCCCTCCCTCCCTTTTTTTTATCCTTGCGTTAAATCATGTTTTGCTCGGCGCGCGCCGACAAAAATTTCGTTGCTACGAAGCGACAGCTACTATCTAGCGCACGACGATTGGTTCCTGCCTTCAACTGCACGTTATAAAATAAATTGCCCCCGTGGCCATAAATCGCAGGTGCTTTGTGGTGCCGCGTCTAGGAGGCCACGAGAGATCATAACGAGAGAATTGACTTTGAATGAAAGACTTTCTCTTTTTTACCCAAGGGCAGTTTTGTAATCGCGCCATTTTGACTTTTCCAATGAATGCCGGCCGTTTTTTTCCTTTTCTTTCCTTTTTTTTCCTTTTTTTTCCGCAACCGTCCCAGCGCCTCTTTTTTAAGCAACGTGTGAACGTGACTTTCCGGAAACGATATCGCGTTTAATGACGAAAAAAATTGTCGGGCTTTATACGCGAGTGAGGTAAATTTCAGGCGAGGCCGGCGTATATTTGGATACACTTTTAGGGCCCGTGTTATGTCGAGGGGTGGATGGTATTGGATTTATATTTTTGTTATGGCTACTGAAATGTTTCATTTCCATTACTTTACACCATGCCAAGTTTTGTTAATTATTCACCGAAAACAATACAATAGTGAAATGCAAATTTCTTTATATTAATTCAAGGGCAAATCCGAGATATGAAAATTGTTACTACTAGAAATAGTAAATATGATTGTCGTAAACAAATGATTTCGTATTATTGGATTAAAGGTTATTGTATAATTTTTAAATTTTACCATTATTCATAGGAGAAATATTCACTCTTCTACTATATCGATAAATTGACATAAAAAAATAGTAACTTATAATGTTTCATTTCTCCCGATGTAAAAATAGTTCAGATTTGGACGAGCTAATTGACAGAAACTCATTACGGGTATTGAAACGATTATTTTACTAGCAAGTGCTGCCATCTTGAGATACAGTTTTAACGGGGGAACTAAGGGAAAGAAAGTAACGGAAAAATAAACAAGAGTAAAGGCAATACAAATGATTTAGTATTTCAACGATTTTGAAAATGAAAAGAAAACAAACAAGTTAAAGGGCAAGTTAATTAATAAATGCGAAAAGTTGGCATTTAACAGTTCTCTTTTTAAAAGTATAAAACATATATATGTGTGTGTGTGTGTGTGTGTGTGTGTGTGTGTGTGTGTGTGTGTGTGTGTGTGTATTTGTATTTCATTTAAATTTCATTTAAATGTGCAACTTTATCCATTAGAGTTGCGCGCAATGATACGCTAAATTAGGTAGTAATTTTTATGGACTTGAGGTGTAATGTCACATGCACAGCGTAAAGGGGACATTTTTTCGACACTTTTCCCTCCGCGCGCGAGTTTAGTCATTTCCGTACATAAACTTTTCTCCCTGGTACGCCTTGACAATGACACGCCTACAATATTAAACAAACAATTTTTGCATGACAATAAACAGAATGATTTCGCATAATTCTTTATTGTCGCGCCGAGCACAATCTAGATAATTCCCATGAAACAGTTATGAAAACGGTTTCCACCGAATCTCATCAATCACCGGCTGCCTTAACTCTTTGACATTCCAATCCCGTAATGCCCGCTGACAGTCCGCCACATTTCCCAGCTGATAGCCATCTACCCAATTTTCATGTACTCGCCCGCGTTTCTCTCTACGTGGAAAGAGCGCCGACTACGCGGCAACGCGGCCATCTCCCATTCAACAATCGCTGTGTCGTCCCCAACCCCCGAGTTCTCGTCCGAGAATAATCCGAAATCGCGAGCCGCGGATCTGCCGCGCATTATCCCTTGAACAACAGATACCTTTGGCCGGCGACTTGTCGCAAAAATACAACGCGGCCCCCGACACGAGCGCGCCAAAATGTTATCTGCGAAGCAATTTTCGATACGGACCTATACGTAGCCGGGGTGGCAGATAAATTGGCGCGCGCTCCACCCCGTCGCGCGATAAAACGGCGTCACGCTCTACTATCTTGATTAAAATCGTCCGCCAAAGTGATATTTCGAAGCAATGGGGATTTACTGTTTTTGCGCCCGGGTTAAACAACTCGCTTTTGGGGAATCAAGCTCGCTCATTCCACGGGAAAAATGGCCAGTCTCGCTTTCGACTTTTCTTCATCGGCTCTTCATCGGACGGCGAGCATGCGTCCAAATGTTTTTCGCCAAATTAACGCATTATTAATTGTATTGGCTTAATTAATTATTTTGCGTGGAAGCATTCTTTTGCACACCATTGAAGGTCGTGTTTCTATACAATTTTATGCCTTTTTGTTTCATTTATTATTCAGTTTTATAAAACAGTTTTGCTTTTATTTTTCCAACATCGCTTTACCAAATTTATTGTAAAACATACTTGAAATAATACCTTGCCATATCTTGCGGGCAAAGTCTGTTGACGATTTAATCAAAACGGAAGACATCTGACGAGAAATGTTATATTTTTGCAAGCGACGTCGCTCGCTTTGCTGCACTTTTGCGGCCGAGTAAAATTTCTGGCTTTCCCCGAGCGCGTGTGCCGTTGGCGCGCGTCCCTTCCTCTTGTTTCCGCGCGCTCTCGTACCCGAAGGAAGGGAAGCTACCTGACGGTGTTTCTGGCTGACGAGCAGGTCAACTCGTAATTCATCAATTTTGCGAGTTCCGCGGAACAAGCCCCCGAACAAAGCGTGACATTCGTCTTTGGTTGCGACCTTGGACAGTGGAGCGTGAAGTGGAAATGGGTCAAGTAAACGTCGCGCATCAGTCTGAGTCTTGAAAGCGAGCGAGGGAGGGAGCGAGGGAGCGAGGGAGCAATGGGTTTCCGGGGGTTTTTGTGCCACTGGGTCGAATCGTGACAAACGAACGAATGCGCCGAGTGCTTCATTAGGGAAAAGCGAATTAACCTGAGCTTGTCAAAGCGACGGGGCTGCGCCGCGAAACCAGATTCTTGCGTCTCCGACTAGACGATTCAATTAAATGTGTACGAGTGTACATAGATTAGGGAGACGCGCCTTCCATTCTTCCGTTGAATGCAACTGGAGAAATCTGAATTTCAATGAGGGATTCGCCTTTCAATTGTCCTCGGATTAGCAACAATTTCAAATTTTACGCAGAAAAAAACCCTTTGTAAAATTACAGCTGATGTCGTTGGTCTTGAATAAAATCAGCTATGGAAGAATATATATAAATATTTATGTATGTATGTATGTATCGTAAAAAGTTACGACAATCAGAAATGTGGTAATTTCATGAAGCAAATTTTTTTAATTCCCGATTGGATCGGTAGTGTTTAGTTGCAAAAATGAATAGCGTTAAATAATACGTGTGGATAATGATTATAATTGAGGCGTTGGAATAATATTTTATTCTTAAAATAATGCTCATATAATAATGATTTATTATTTTCGTTATGGAAAACTAAATCGATATAATCGACAATAAATCCTTAAATTAGGTAGAGTATCGTTCGTTAGTTTTAATTTAATTTGCGTAGTTATAGTAATAATATTTCTAATACCTCAACTTTTTCTGCAAATATGTTATTTCATGTAACGTAGTAGAATTATTGAATAATTTATTAGCAGCTATTCGTGGGCAATACGTCCAGATTATGTACAAAAGTTTAATAACATGATAAAATATTTCATTCATCAATGAATATTAAATCATTTTTATTTTAATCATTATTATGATTGCCAGCTAATTGGAAACTTTTAAATTTATTAGTTTTTATTAAATAAGATTTAATCATTTTTGACGCTTTATTGAGAAACGTATTTTATTTATAATTATATAGTATTAAAGAAATCAAATATTATAATCTATATTCCAATAAATATGCATGATTTCAGTTAGCATATAATAAATTCACATACCCTGCAAAATAAAATTAAATTAATTTTAATTGCACATTACAGCTCACTTTACGTCAAATAACTTACTGTTTACGGAGCATTTTTGGTAAAGTCTGTCGATTGAAATATTAAATTGCTTAAACTTGGCTGCATCTCTGCAAATAAAACTTAATTTTATTATGCGCTGCACTTCAATTTATACAACGCTGCAGAATAAATAACTTTTTCATACGCGATTAATCCTTCTTTTCACTTTTATTTAATTAATTCTTTTGATATGCATCCTGTTTTCAATAATAAAATATCTATCTCCTATATCTGCAACATTGTTTCATGAATGTTTGAATAATCAAAATCACATTGTTTTCAATTGATGATTTACGTGAAAAAAAGCTATTTACCGTTTGAATTTGATTCGATGAATTTGATTAAATGAAAAACTTTGTATTGCAAAAAAATTGGCTCCATTTGTTGTTTTAATACTTTTCACTGTACATGATACCGCTTTATTAGGAGCAACTTTGTTCAAAAATTCTTCGATTAGGAATAAAACAAGTCTACATCTCGTACCATAAATTAATTAGATGTAAAAAAATGTCAACGGTGAGATAGTCATCGGTAACTCTGTCCGGCATTATTAATTAATCTTCGTGATTTCTTCCGAAATATTTGATGAGTTAATTTTTCGAGAATGTCGATAACGATCTGAATATCTGGGACGATGAAAGGGAGAGTCGGTTTGTTATGATTTATAAAAATTGCGTCGAATTTAGAATTTTATTTAAACTTCCGTTTAAATTTACAAAGTCCAGTGTGTGATTCTTACGAAAATAACATTGAAATACTCGAACGCATATCTTTAATCTTAAATATTTAAATCAATTTAATATTCATTTCCTTTTAAACTTGTTTCTTTGTGTTGTCAAATTCATAATTTCTTCCGAACAATCATATTTTTAACACAATGCCCGTACAACTATGACTATGTTTATACAACAAGAATATATTTCGTAATTAACACTAAACTAATATATTTGTTGAACGAAGGTTTGGACATTATGGACGTCTGGTATACGGTTTTTTAGATAGGACGATAGGAAGGATGCTTCCAATGTGTCCTCCATTGGGAAAGCTTTAAACACCATTAGTGGGTCATTGGTCGTGTTCTCTTTTTCCTGCAAGTTCGCAATCCTAATGACATCTCATCGAAATCTTGACACGGTAAGGGTTCGCGGCAAGGCTCGTAACGTGGCAGGGGGTGCCATTTCGGACTTGATATTTGAAATCGAAGGACGTTCCAAACAAAAATTGATCCGCTTCTTCCACGAAAGTCCTGTGCTACGATTTACAAGTAATTTTTCAATTAAAAATTGTTGGAGCAATTTTCCTCACGTCCAAGATTGGAAATAACCTTAAACGGTGTTTTATTATTCATTATCAATTGATGTGAAAATAAACCTCGTCGTACTCGTGTTCGGTAAACATAATAAATTTGTCAATTCGATTCAAATAAACAAGCAGGAATTGTCAGAATGCGGCCAATTTGTTGCGCTTGCTTTAATTAAGTCTATCGAAAGCAGCGGCGTCGATGTTTTTTGCTTCGAAATCTTGTAATTCAGTTACGCCACAATCCGACGTTCGTACTTTAATATAATTACGAAGACAATTATATCGTGTAATTAAGATGTATGTGGGTTAAAAGGTTATATCATGAAAAATTGTCCTCGTTGTTTTGACGGCTAATGCGGAAGTAAATTTGCTGTGCGCTACTGTTGAGTCATTCGTTATTAATCAAATAAATTGGAGTGACTTGTAACGTCTAGTTTATCGGATGACAACATTTTATTGTGCAGTCATTCGTGCGATGCTTTTTCGGAAAGGAGATATTACGCTTTTGAACCTGGGAAAGACTGATGGGGTAAAGTTGAATTTCAAATTTTAATCCGACGTTCCTTCCAGCTTATATTATTTATTCATCAATGTAAAATACAATCTGATTAATCTTGAATGATTTAATTAATTTACTATTCTCGTGTATATTTAACGTTTTTGAAATATTTGCAATGAATATTCATAAAGTTTCACTGTGATAGTCATACAGCACCAACTGTTTAGACCATATACCCATGACAAAATAGCACATATGTGCGCAGTGTCTATCTTCATGAAGGGTGAATAAAAAGTGTGCAACTTTGAGACGTCTCGAAAGTACGATAAATTTCCTGAAAACAAATGAAACGATAAATTTATCGGCGCAGCGAACAAAAGTACCATTGACTGTTTCAATTTTGTGTTTGAAAAGTATAAAAATTGTTGTCGCGATTCAACTTTCTATTGATTTTTCATTAATTAATTCTAAGGTTATGTTATGCTTTTTAAACTGATCCACCGAGAATTTTGTCGCGGATATCAGGGAAAAAATTTCCTTTTTACCAAATATGCTTAAAAACAATGCATTTTCGTTATAAAATCAAAAGTTTAATACATATATTTATTGATTTTACAGTATCGAGGTATATAAAAATTGGTGGACTTTAGACATAATAATTGTTTGCTTTTAATTTAATAATCCTGACAATTAATCAACTTGACATGTTATTTATTTAAATTGAAACAATTTTAAAACTCTTCCAATCATCCATATTCTCCTCCTCGCTTTACATATGTAAATGGGTATACTATCATATAATGCTACGTACATCGCCATATATGTGTTCGGTATAACGTATACAAGTTCATACATGTTTATTCGTAGATAAAAATTTACGGCACCAAAACCAGCAACTATGAAACAATATTTCAAATACCCCGTTAAATTGAATAACTCGGAATAGCGTAAAGCGAAAATCGAATCGAACCGACGAGAAATTCTTTCGGCGGGTTTTGAGCCGGCGTAAAGGAGCTGCCCTAGTCAAAATGAAACATATATGGTCCATGCAAGTTTTAATAATTTCATATAAGGAAACAATAATTGCATATATATGGACATGTACGTTTTTCCTTATTCCCATTTTTGGCCATACATGGTCAATATATGGCCGTAATTGATATAATATTCTAATAATACATGTTTGTAATTATTTTCGTTATATGGAAATCAATGATTGCCATATATCGACCATATATGAGCAAGTATGGATAAAAGAGAATCATACATGTCCACATGTGAATGTTGCTTTTTTCTTATATTGGCCACGTATGTATGATTGTTACTCGCTGGTGGCGGGGACAAGGGATGGTGAGAGCTGTGCCGTCGAAATCGGCCTGCTTTGACAATAATTAGCGTTTATGAAGGAATGAATGGAAATCTCATTAACGGATAGGCATTCCGCATCGACACAAATCGTCTCCGACGAAATTCAATTAATAATTTCGGCCGATTCGTGGTCGCCACACGTAACACATAACGACCGATGCACTAATTAGTTAGTTGGTCTTTCTGTATTCCAGCAGTCTCTCCTACTTTCATCCCCCCGAGCGATGTTAAACTCTATAAACTACGCTGCAGCGTAGCGCGGGACGCACTCGTGTGCCAATCGGTGTGTGCGCGCGCACCAACGCACGCCAACGCACGCCAACGCACACCAAGACACAATTGCTGCATATAGCGGCGTCGGGTTTAGCCGACAGTTTCAACCCGAGCCAGGTTAAATAAAGTGCTTATATAGGGGTTTCCGTGCCTTCGTCTTACTTCCGACCATTCTGCGCGAGTTTGCATATACGTTTGATTCGAAACAGGAAGCGTGCGAGTATTGATTCTTCTTCCGCCGAACTGCATAATTAAGCGACTGCTACCCAAACGGCCGAGCTTTTTCTCTCCCTTCTTCTTTTCCCACTCTTTCCCAACTCCTCTTTTTCTTTCTTTCTTTCTGTCTTTCATTCTTTTTTTCTTCCTTTTTTTCCTTTCCTTTTACTGCTCGACTCTGTGCAAAGCGCGAAACACGTTAATACACTCGGCACGGTTCCAATTGCTCCTGATGCTACACCGTTGCCGGATCTTTGCCCGGGCTTGCAGCAACCAACTTTTCAAATAAGAAGCTCGTAAAACTTTGCCCCGCCAGGAGCATTCGCTTAATATGCTGATGGCTTTATTCAGATCGCCACTGAATAACCCTTCTGTCATCTCGGCCTTACTGGGGCAGATGTCGCCCCATTTCCTTCTTCCTCCAACCCCCCCCCCACCCCACCCGCCCCACTTTTGGCGCATTTCCGGCTCCAAATTTCAAGTTCGTCACTGTATTGCCTGCAACAGAAATTGCGATGCTTAGAGTTCCAAGGTTATACTCTGAGTTTGATTGTTTTTGCGTTTGCCCGCATATGGTGACAAATTTATTGAGGTGAACGGCGGTTTAATTTAAATGCTCCGAAGCAATAAGTTGAACTATAAATTTCAACCCTTTCGTGGTGGGTTCATTTGGGCAGTTGTCGCTCCATGTTAATTTTCCTAATTTTGACGAAATTTCACATCCAAATTTGATTTTACATTTCATCCAGTAATCACCCGGCGAAAATAATATTTATATTTTAACCCAGCAAATGTATGAATCCACTAAATCGAATTATAATTTGCAAACTTGTATCATTTCTTTGTTAATTGCGATACATTTTTAGATCATTACATTGGTCGTAATTTCTGGAATCATCCCCTTTTTCTGCTAGTTTTTCCTGTTTTTTAACAATAATTCTCCAAATATGGCTAATTAATTGGTTTATAACAATGGCATGCGAAAAATGTTCAATTTTCGTTTAATTTAGTTGTCATTTGCTGGACAGATTATTCATTGGTTCCGTTCCATATTTCTGTTTGCTATTGTACCGTTGGTAACAATGTTAAACTCAATTAACAGTATTTTGAGGAATTTTTTTCGACTTTAAACAGCGAGATAATTATATCCCAATTATTTCTTAAATTTAAATTTGTTATATGATAACAAATTTTCCAAGGGAACGGTAATTTAATTAAATGTGCCACTGCAATTTGTTCAACTATAAATTTCGTAAAAAAAGTCGTAATGAGGTTGTACTTTTTGAGATCTCGCGACGGAAAGAAAACCAAATGTAAATTCTCCACTTGCACTACATTAGTTCATGCAGAAAACTGTAAGAAAACTTTCATTACCGTTGGCTCAAAGAATGCTACATTGGTTGCTTGTTCCTTACTTATCTATGACTGAGATGGCTTATTTGCTCGACTTCAGCATTCATTTCAGTCAGCACATTTTATCCCCGTTTATCAGACTGAAAAGAAAGAGTTTGCAGCAATTTTAAAACCTAAAAAATCATATTCAACCTATAAATGTGCATTTCAAGTAGCACGCGCTGCGAAAAGCGTAACCAAGTATTGATATATTTAATGTAACAATTTTCCCTGCAAATTAAGGCAGAGCAAACGCCGAGAATTCCGCTGCGCACGTAAAAATTTTTCTGCTAAATTTATTCCGTTTACTATTCGGAATAATTAATTATGTTTTTGCATTGAATTTAACAACAGATTTATAGTGTTTTTCTTCCGCGCGTATAACTCATGTAATTTATGTAAATATATTTGTGCATTTAATAATATCCTGAATATATATATGTATATACTTAATGAATGTATAACGTCAATTTAATCTTAAAAAAAATTAATCTAAAATTCAAAAGTAATGAATAACAGTTAGATGGTTTAAGAAAAGGTACTTTTTATATGAAAGGTTTTTTTACTTCAAATTGCATCTCTTTTGTTTTTTTTTCATGAGTATAATACATTTAACATAATAAATGCATGAAGAATTTCTTTAAATAATATCACGTATTATACATTTTAATTATTAAAGTTTTCATTTGACTTGATAGTCAAATGTTTGCAATTCAATGTAACTTTATAGACTCTTGAGTTACATTATATGAAAAATTCTTGTCGCGAATGAAAAAGCTTTGAAAATCATTTTAATATTTTCATATTATGAAAAAAACAGCACTTGATTTAATAAAAATCCCTTTATTAATGATGAATTATTACTTACACGTTTTACTTTTAATCGCACAAACGACACTGCGAGTCGTCAACTTGAAATGAAATTATCGTGTAAAAAATATTACGAATCTCTTTATAGTCGACTTTTTATAGAAACATGCTTATACTACGAATGACAGAAGCGTCAATGCGATGAAACATATTAATAAACGATTTGTCCGTGGTATTACAATTTGTTCAACAATTTTATGCCTCGGTGTAAAGTTATCGAAAAATTACTTGTTTTCCAAATACAATTAACAGCGAAATAACAATAAGTAATAGAGAGAGAAATTAGGAGGAGGATTAATGTTTCATCCGATTTCGTTCGGTCCTCGGCCGTTTATTTCATCAGTCCACTTTATTATTTTCGTGGCTACGGAGGCCGTAAAATTGAATGTGTAAAATGGCCAGAGTACATAAATTAACATATGATTATTGACGGTGGTGATAGCGGCGGTCGTGGCGAGTTTGACGTAAAAAGTGACGTCACGCGCGTACTTGTTGCGTGGCGTGGCGTGGCGTGGCGTGCGATTCGCGGCGTGCACACGTTAAGCGTTGCGCGGGACGCAAAAAGAGTGCTTCCTTGCGAGTTTTTTCGTGCGCGCCGACAAGCGCGGGACACAAGGACAATTTGGCACCATGCAGCGCCGCTGTCGGAAACACGTTCGACAGTTCTAGATTGTATACGTACTTATGTAGCATAAATTAATCCCCGGAGTAGCGCGGTAGAGTCGGTAGACGCGGTTGAATTAGTACGCTCCGGGCGTACATCTCCTCTTAATTATTTCTCCAAAGTAATGGCTGTTATAATTATCACGCTCCGCCGTTACGATATGACTTTGCGAAATGAATCTTTAAAATATTATTATAATCTTACTTTCGTGTCCGCTCATTGTGAACAGAATTCTTCCTTCTGATGCACGATTGCGTTAAATGGTATTTAGTGAACCAACGAGGACCATTTAAAAATTCATAAAAAATTGAAGGATGCTTCAACGAGGTTCTTCAATTTTTATTTTTACTTTTATGTCCGTTAGTGATGTCAATAAATCATTGAATATGCATAAAGATTTAAAAATAAATAATAGAAATTTCTAAAATTTAGTTTGCTTATTAGTTACATATTTGTACTCGTTGTGTAGAAGTATATGAACGGGGTAAAGATTGCCCCCGCCCTTCAAGGTATCTTGAAAATATAATTAAAATTTCAACTTGTCCGAGTGTATGGAGAATGATACGTTCTCCTTTTTATTCCGACATGCTTTTTATTCCGACCACTGACGCATTCACTACTATTGCCAAAGCAGTTAAAAACTTTTGTTCCCGAATAAACACGCGCATTACACAATTAATTGCGTGCGCTGAAACAAACAGTGTTGATATTAAATAATCGCTCATTTCACCGTGCATCCATCGGTGCGAGTATCGCAAACGTCAAATAATGAGTGTGCTTTGAGTATACATGGTTATTAGAAATAATTCACGTTGATAATGAGGATTATCGACAAGTCAAACACAGTTTTAAGGCGAATGTTATTGTTTACAAATGGATGCATCATTGTGTTTGCGTTTTATTACGTACGCGTCAATTTACATCTCGTTGCTTCTAATGAAAAAATATGCCGCACAAAAACTTGCTATCAAAGATGGAAAATTATATCATTGGTTTGTGTATTTCGCGTACCAGTCACGTGTCGATTAATTATTTTATTCAATTGCAATAAATTGCAATAACCTGGATATATCAGGAGCATAATTTCAAGCCTACCAACTATCCCTAGTAAAAATCTGATGAGGCGTGCCACATGATAAGTGTGGCCATTATAGGGATTTTCTGTGGCATACATTATAAGAGGATACCAGATTAAAGCCATATCAGAGCCTAACGTGGTATTCTGAGTAGGCGGCAATAAGTGTGTAACGGTGGGCTTCTTT
>JABFPN010003933.1:0-16484 GCA_022817305.1 Leptoteleia sp. ZL-2020
GTAAAGTTATTTTCTTAGCGTTAACAATTTATGTAACTTGATATCATTTTCCGTGAAATTGATGCTACGAAAATAGCACGAAATATTTTCCTGCACATCGACTTTCCATTTTTCAAACTGCCAATTATGGCTCCCTTTCCCCCACCTCATTGCGCCCCGTCGCGTCCCACTAAGCCCCGCTAGGCGGCGCGCGCACACACACACAACGACACCTACTCACAAGAGTGAATCGTTTCATCCGTCGGAACGCCGAAGGAGCGGACTCGTCTTCTTTCTCGACTCCTCGACTTTGTTTCGCATTTTTACTCATTCTATAGGGCAAATTCAACAAGACCGCTCTTCGGAAAGGATTAATTATGGTAGATTTACTATAAAACTTTTAGTAATCTTTGTCATCGGCTTACAAATTGCTGATCGATTGGAGGAGGGGGGGAGGGGGCAAAGGTATAATTATAGAATGAAAACGATAAGCATGATTATTTGTTGATTCCCCCGAATTAACGGCACCGATGATATTTATCGGAGCGATACAATGCGGAGCGCCACCTACACGAGTGCAGCGGTATCAACAAATAACTCGTGCAGTTTTCAATCCGAGAAGGAGCGCAGGAGAGTGAGAGGGAGACGGACAGAGGGAGCAATGGTGAAAAGCGGGCATGTTACGTTCGAGATGAACGATGGCCGATTCGGCGGAATGGCTTACCTTGTCATTTTGGCGAACATTTTGGGCGCACAGCGGAACGTACGGAAAGGAAGGAGCCACCCTGTGCAGCGCGGACGGTGGAGCTGAGGAGCGCTAGGACGCCATGTCAGCAAGTCGGCAGGCTACGATGATGCACGAGAACCATGGTGGGGGGCAGGGGATGCGGCCACGGTGGCGCGCCATCGTGTGACGGACCAGGAAACTCGACTACGCCCGAAAGCGACGGCAGCGCTGCGCGACCTAAGGAACCCGAACGAGGAACACTCCCAATACCGCTACTTTCGACAACCAACTCAACAGGGGTGGATTTTTATGGATACCTAACTATTGCCAACATTTCTTCGCATTTCATTCGGCTGTAGTCGTCAATTTTGTATTATTGAAAAATAACATTGACTATGTATAATGGTACCGGATAATGATGTTTGCGATATGCTTAAAAATGTTGACATTGAATGGAATAGAATGAAATTAAAATTGAGAATATTCAATTCGGTTTGGGAAATTTTGCAATTGAAAGTATTTCAATTACATTGACGGGATTCAATTTATGGTAATTATATTCCCCCATAGAATCGAGAGCTTTTGAATTGAATTGGAGAACTTTGAACCTTATGAGTAATAGAAAACTACTGAATATCGGGCGTGGAATTAAAATCGTAAAATTTAATTTTAATCGAAATACTTTCAATTCCGGATATTTCCAAAAGCGAATTGAATATTCTCCATTTCAGTTTAATTCCATTTAATCCCAACATTTTTTTACAGGGTAAATATTAATATTACAGGAGGTAAATCTGCATGGAATGTTGCGATACGTACACGTAGAACACGGTGCTACCAGAATAGACTGTTACTGCAGTCAACCCCTAATTAGGCGCGCCATTTCCGTTGTCTTTTTCGTAACGTAATTAACTCCAATAGCAAAAAATATTTCAAAATATTCTCATATACGTTAATTAAATATGCGTATATTCTCTTCAAATAATATTATAGTAGTATAGAAGAATAATATATTTTTAAAACATTAAAATAATATATTTATCATAAATGAAGAAAAAAGTTACCTTTAGAAGAAATCTCCGATTCTGCTTGAAATTGTATTCCAAATTCCCAAGGTGCCAGTCCAACAATCTTAACCCCTTGGCCACTGGGACAGATAATGAATCGCATCAACAACGTGTTATAAGACATATATAGCAAATAAAACTGTTGTTTATAAAGCGCTATTATTCCAGGCAAGTAACTCCCCCTGTGGACATACATTAAAATATTATTTTAATATTTAAAACGTTAAAATAATATTTCTATAAAATCAGTTTTATAAGCGGACGTACACGTATCTAATAAACGTGTATCAAATATTTTTGAACATTATTTAATATTATAGTAATATTTTTAAGATCTGGTATATAATATAATAGAAATATTTATCAAATATTATACAATATCAATAAATATTCTCTGCTATGATTGTATAGAATATATAAATACATACACGCAGAAAAATAAAACAGTTAATATTCTCATAAAAAATTGGATTCAAAGCCCAAAAGACAATTTATGAACATTTTTATGATAAATTATGAAAGAAATATTAAAACAAAGTATTTATTTCAATAAATCTGTAAAATTTCCAATAAATTAATAGGAAAAAGTACTTTATTTTACCATTTATTTTATATTTTATTATATGTATGTTCATAAATTGTCTTCTGGGGTTGGAATCAAATTTTTTATGGTAAACTTTATTCTTCATTTTTCTGCGTGTATATGACTCATGAACCGTATATTTCGGGAACGCACCCTCAAATTCATTCGCAAGTAACAATCTTGAAAATTAAATTACGTTCTAATTGTTTAATTTTGGTGCGAAATTTGAAATTCAGTGAGGGGGGGGGGACTATTTATTTTTTTAACATCTAACTAAACTAGCAGCACTGGGGCCAGGGCCGTGTTGGTCGGGAGCGTCTTCAAAATGACTTTTTCATATGTTTTGTTAAAACAAATATTTTGAGGACGAAATCGCAAAAGGTCTTCAAAATATGCTACACATATCTTCAGACATACGAAACAGACAATAAACAGATTGCGACCTAAAAGTTAATATGTTTATTGTACACGATTGATATAAGGTAATAATTGATTTCAATATAAGAAAATTATTATTTAAATAAGGAAATTATTTTATAAATATCATCCCATACTTAAAATTTTTAAAACATATGCATGAAAATATATGTTTCATTTTTATTAAGGTTTTTCGTTGCATTATGTATAGATCTCGCGACTTAAGCTTTAAAATAAACTTGCAATTAGCGAGCCTGGGGAGCTGTATTGCGTAAATCCGTCCCTGTCAATAGTAACTACGCCCCCCGTTTCTTCTTCATTCTGCTTATTCTTGCCCTCGCGCGTTTAAGCTATCTTTATTGCACTTATATTATCGCCCGTCGCGCCCTCTTCGTCGCCGAGGCGCTCCTTTTCTAGCTCGAAGCGTTAATGTGTGGTTTCGGTGGATTTGTGTGGCTTTGTGGGTGTGATCCCCCTTTTCCTTGTACCTTTTCTTGATTCTCTTACAAGAGGCACTGCAACCGCTACAGACTATCCGTCCTCGTCTAGCGCGCCGTTCGCTCGTGTTCTCCATTCGCGTTTACTTTTTTTTAGCCTCGATTACAGCAAGTAGACCGCCGCTTCTCGTGCACCCTTTTTCGTCCCCCATGAAAATCGTACCAATAAACGGATCTTTCATATTTATACCATGCTTCTTATTATCTTTTTATAGCGCAAACAAATTAATTGTTCGGCTTCAATCTGCGCCGAGAAAAATAAATGCCAATTTTGTAATAACATGTTTACTGATTTGTTGTTATACGCTGAGAAAAATATGAGACTGAAAGAATTACTGCTTTTAACTGGCATTTCATTTGTATATCTGTCCTTCGATTAAAATTACTGTTTTATCTATAAATATAAAATTTAAAACTAACGTCTGTCCTTTAAAGAAAACAGTTATTTTTATGGAAAGAAGGATATACACCTGAAATACAGTTAGAAACAGTAATTTTTTCGGTCGTATTTTTCTCAGTATACTTTCAGGATATTAACATTTTGTTCGTTTCAATCAAATTTGTAAATAAAATTCTGAAATCAATTTATTAGGAATAATAATAATCTGTAATTTAAACAAATTATTGATAAAATAATTTATATAGTTTATCGTTCTGTTTGTAACATTTATAAATAGTTTTATAACTGGTTTATGACAAAGTGGCACTTAGTTGACTACCCTTGTGAAAAAGAATGCTGAAAAATGCTAAAAATTCCAAATTTTAAGTTTTTTAGCTTTCTTTTAATATTATTCACAAGGATTTTAGAAAAATTAATAAATTATTTAGTATACAATTTATTATATCTGTATATTTAGTATGCATATAGAATTATATCTGTAATTAATACAAAATATAATGATTGTTCAATGATATATAAGAATAACATCTGCAGTAAACAATATTAATTTATATATCAGATGTAGTGTACGAGAAACACCAAAATTGCGCAGTTATTACTATTTATTATATTGTTTCCTGATAACAATGGTTATGTCAATTATTTATACACTACGTAACAATGAGATGTTAATATAATCACTCTATAATAAGTGATTGTTTACTCAGGAAAATTGTAAAAAACTACACAGAGAAAAAAAGAATTGCTTCATTTTTCAACTTTTATTACCAAACAATTCGGTATCTTATTGATATAGGGAAAATATTTTTAGTATTACCAAAACGTTCAATAAGAATTGTACATGTAAAATGTTTCACAAGAATACTGATAATTTTTTCTTTGATTTATTTTTGGAATTATTTTTTACTTTTATTCCTCAAACTGATTATTCCCAAGCCACTGTATTGCCACACTTTAAAAGTTAACTACAAAACCTATCAGCCTATTAAAATGAAGCATTAGAACATATAATGAGGAAACGTAAACAAACTTATATACCTCAATTAGTGTCAACATTTTTGTGTGTTTTGAAGTGCAGAAGTCCAATCGATTGATGGTGTATTCTGGTTAATACTAAAATCGGTGGTGTGATTCTGAACACCTCGTAATCCGGTTTAAAGTCCAGAAGTTATCGATTAAGTCATTGTGTCGTTTAAAAATTATTTTTGTTTGAAATTTATAAAAAGGAAAAAGTAGTCATCATAACCTAAATGTCTTTGTCAGTGGTATGCGGAGTGGCTGTTTTGTGGTCATAATCGCGCAAACAAAAATTTTTTTGTATGTTTTGATATGTATTATGTATTCTGTACGTTATTTTTAACAGGGAAGTTTTGATATTTACCTTATATACACAATGTAATTACTTTATCCGGAGTTTATTGAAAAATACACTAATGTGTATTGTATACAGCAATGTTTGTTATTGTTTTTATTATTCTTCTTAGTTGCTCTGCTCTATGTGGTGCGTGATATTCAGATAAATTTATTATTTAATACATTATATAATTACTTTCGCAAGTATTTAAAAATGTGATCAATTTGTTGTTCTTTTTTTCAGTAATCAATTATTGGGAAAGTTATTACACTGAATTGCTTGAGAGTCCGGAAGTTTATTATACCACAGCAAAAAGAAACACTAAAATTATGCACAAATAATGTCATTGCGTTTGCATTAGCCAATCAACCAATTCCGGAGGAAAATAACCAAGTATATTGGTACTAATATATTTTTTAATTACTATAAATAAAAATATTTATTGTTGAAATAAAAAATTCGATAATTTTAACTAAACGATCTTTTCATCTGCAAGTTTAAGGTGAAACATTATTTATTACCAGATTAATAATTTTAATTATTTTCACACAATAATTTAATTATAAAAGTGTCTCGATAATAAGCCATTTGTCCACAATGGGAGAGATTGATGTAGTATAAAATATTCTTTTTTATGTTGCATAATTACTTAACTTTTAGAAGTTTTTTCGAAGTTGAAAAAAAAAAAAACGATTTCCACAAGTTGCTCTACATGAACATAAAATAATGTATTTTATAGCAATATAGTTTCTCTACGATAAAAAATGGCTTATCATCCTCAAAGTTTAATTGAAATAAAATTAATTAATTTAATGAAAATAATTTAAAACACCCTAACTCTGTGACAGTGACACTGCAGTTTCACCTTAATGGCACGTTCCATTTTGAAAAATTTCTTAAATCAAAAAAGGATAGACAATTCTATTCATATAAATGCTGCCTTTTTCATTTTAAGAAATTGTTCAAGCTGTAACATATCATAAGACAATCGGCCTCTTCCGTCTAATTAGTAAAGTAACTTTCAATGACTCTACTGCATATCTAAGCAATTATTTTAAACCTTATCAATTATTTTTATTTCTGTTTGCTTTACAATCTGGTAAACGTTAATTATTCATTTATATTCAATGCTCTATCATAATCGAATCTATTTATTTGATTGAATTGCACTCAATAGCTTTCACTTCTTTGTTCTTGACTTGAGACTTCAGAGACTTGGATGCTGTAACAAACTATCTTTTGTTTAAGCCGTGAATCGCTAGAAAGATGTGCTATGAATTTGAAAGTGCTCATTATTATTTGTACCGTTACATTGATTAAGTAGAATTACAACTACACGTAAGTGTCAAACTTTATATGCCACAAATTGAAGAATTTCAAAAATTTGTTGAATATTTGATGGCATCTTGATGAGCTGAGTCTAAGTGAAAACAAAAAATAAAAAAAAAACAAAAAAGAACAGTTGTATAAATGGCTCGTTATTGGCACAATACTGGCAGGTATATTGTAAATGACCATTTTTGAACTATAATAAAATTAATTTGTTCAACAAAAGAAATGCTATCTTTCATTAATAATAATCAAGATATAAATTTTATTAAACTGATGAGTTAAAAATATCTGTATTTTTATGAGGCGAGAGCTTTTTGACAACTTTAACAGTTTTTATATTAGAAATGTGAAAAACGTAAAGTTGTTTTTTTTTTATTTATTGTTATATTTATTCATAGTATGTACTTTTACAATAATCACATAATAGCTTATTATTTTTAAGTTTAAAATTTGCTTGTCAATATAAGCAATACAATTCAATGTAATTTAACTGTTTTTCCATAACACTGAATCCAATGTTGGCTCAACATATAACTAATATTGAGTTAACAGACATTCTATGTAAAATTAACATACATTAGTTAACATGTGAAAATCAGTAAATTTGGCACACATATTTTTGCTGTGCGTGTTCAAAATTACTGTTTTTAACTGTGTTTCAGATGTATATCTACCTTTCTATAAAAATTACTGTTTTTTGAGTGGAAAAATGTCTGTTTTATTTATAAATATGACACTTAAAACTAGTATCTTTGCTTTTATAAAACAGTAATTTTTATTGAAAAACAGATATACATCTGTAACAGTTAAAACCAGTAATTTTTTCTGTCATAACTCCTCTGGTGGTATTAATGACATTATAGAAAAGGAAAAAAAAAATTGTAGAAACTTTTGTGTAAAAATACTTTAATACAACTTATTATATTTTAGAACAATTTTTTTCAATTTTAAATTAATTTATAAATTATAAAAAAAAATTCAAACTCTGTACTAATATTTAATTGAATCGTAATAAAGAAACTTGAAAGATATAAGAAAATATATGTGTTAAGTGAATATTTTTTTTGATGCTTTACATTATATTAAATTTAAAAATTATTTAAAATATAAATTGAAAGTTGCAATAATTTGAAGTAGATTTGAAATATTTAACTGTATCAATATCCTTAATATCACAATAAATATCAATAGTGAGACGTTTTTAACAATCAAACAAAGTAATAATATTTACATAAATGATATTTCTTTTGATCACGCATGAATTTATTTAGGCTATATTGACATAGGTAGGTTTTCGGTCGTTTTAGATTACAATGTAAACGTGAAGATCTTTAAGACTGTACACTAAATGTTATCGGTAATAGATACGATACTTATACTTTGATGTTAAATTAATAGAAAATTACATTATATAAAATTATAATGTAACTGTTACACAATGTGACTACAAAATAATTGTTATAAGGAGATTTTAAAGTATGGTATATGCAGAAAAAAGTTGGAACAAAAATTACTCTACTGTATTACAACACTAGTGAAAATAAATATATATGATTCTGATATGCTTTAACAATTTTATATATGAAGATACAATTTTTTTTAAATTGATATAATATTCTAGTCAAATATAGATCAACAATTTTATATACAGACGTACATATTTTATGTTAATTCGTGTATGGCCATATATGGTCGATATATGGCAATAATTGGTTTACTATTCTAGCCATAAATAGTATCAATAATTTCCTTATATTAAAATCAATTACAGTTAAGCTTTAATACCTGTCCACCAACGGGACTAAAAGCTTCATAACCTGTCTCGCTAGACAAAGATAGAACATTAGCCAATCACAGTCATTTGTCATGTGTGCGCATAGCGTATCGTACTGAGTGACGTTTTAATGTTATACAATATAAAAATGTCTCAAGTATTATTTAAACTAACACAATGATTACCAAAAAAGATGAAGTTTTATATCAAGTGGAGGAAGGCGAAAGTGTTTGGTACCGAAAGTTCCCTAATCTGAGCTATCCCTGATAAACAATATGGCGGTGGACAGATTGTGAGTAAAATGTGAGGACAGGTTATGAAGCAAGACAGGTCGAGGGAGGAGAGGTATTGAAGCTTGATTGTATTACCATATATCAACCATATATGACCATATATGAATTAAGAAGAAATATATTAGTCAATATATGAAATTTGTTTTTTAAAAGCATAGATATGGAAAATTATAGGTTGGGGTAATCAAGCGAATAATTACCACAATTTTAATGAAAAAACAGGGAATATTATTTTTTTTTCGTTTAATCAATATTGTATATTTGTATTAAATGGATATTGTTTTTGCGAATGGTTAATAAGGGTGTACTAATGGTAGTATTAGGCAGGCGACTTTAATAATTATTTACAAGTTTTTAAGCGTTTGGCATTTAATATTTTGTCTTAACAGTTATTGCTAATATTTTTTAATATTTCTTCTATAAATATTTCCTATTTATTACTTAAAACAAATTAATTAAAATCTAAATTATTCGGTGATTATATTAAAATTAGTGGCAATAATTTAGTTCTGATAGCAATAATTAAATCGTTAAATCGACACTAATAAAGTGTAAAAATATCGTACTATTTGAACTTTATCAGTTTATTAATTTACCACAACAAAATGTTTTATATCAACATTGTTACACAATATTGTAATTTTTCTTCCAACTTTTTTCTGCGTGTATTAAATATTCATAAATTTGTGCATTTTTAAGGCAGTTTAATTTATTAATGTATTGATTTTTTTTTTAAATTTAATATAAATAATAAATAAATAAATTGCTGTATTGACATTGCATTATATTAAGCATTGAAAAATTTAAATTTGTCTTTCCAGTAAATTCATTAGAATTTGAACTTTCATTCATATTTTTATGTGTAAGAATTCATTTCCGATTAGAATAATGTATTCTGTATTATCATTCAAATAGACGTTGCGAGTTAAGTACACATCATCAATGAAAAAAAATTCTTTTAAGGGATTCTCCCCTATTTCCCTAAACATCACCCGTATGCTGTGTCGAAATTCATTATTACAAATCACAAGGGGGAATTTGAAAATAGCCCTGGGGAGAGCTTATCCACAAAAATGTTTCGTATCAATTGAATTAAAGTATAATCCTACTCTCGAACAGACATCATAAAACCATTAATTAAAAAAAAAAAAGAATTAACTATAACAGAATCTTACAATTTTTTAGAAGTCAAAAATGTATTCCAGTCCATATACAAATTTTTTATTTCCTTCTATGAAATTGTTAAAACATATATAGATCATACATTTTTTCTTAATCCGCATATGACCATATATGAATATACATGGCTGATATATGGCAATAATTGGTATAATATTTCAGCCATATATGATTTCAATAATTTCCTTATATTGAAATCAATTATTACCATATATCAAAGTTGATTTCTTTACCCCTAGAATAGGAACGACTTTAATTGTACCGAATGTAAACAATATTTTCCTTGTTGATTTTCGGGTATTTTCAGTCATTGCCTTGTAATAGATAAAATTTACAAACTTTAGTATAGTAATCACGTATAGTAATTTGTAGATATACAAACGTTAGAAAGTATATCCCTAGCAAAGATGAAACATATATGGTCCATATATGTTTTAACAATTTCATATAAGGAAATAAAAAACTCATGTATGGACATATATTTTTTCCTTAATCCATGTATGGTCGATATATGACAATATATACAAAGGCATCCAGCGTGTAATAGCTCCTTCCTGCCCGTGAGCACGCGATGCTTTTCATAACGCGTGCGTGATATCGATTTTCCTGCACGAGCGCAGAAAGAAACAATGAAACTGTAGTAATATACGTTTCCTGCTTTAGATCAGGAAACATTTTTCGCAACACCTGCAACATAAACACCCCGCAACGCCTACACAAAACATTTAACATAATTTTCTTTCTAACTGCTACATTTCACAATGCTGGGACAATATTTACATTATAACACCGTTGCACCAACACCAATTGGCATTGCTGCAACGGTATAGTTCCCTCCGTGTAACCAAAGCTGAAAGTAACAAAACCTAAAAACTCTTGGGCAATCGACATTTTCACAAAATAATGGAAAGCGTAATAGGGCGGAACTTCCGGTTTGGCTTGTTCCGCCGCAAGTCGGAAACGAGTCTATGAATAGTCAATGCGCCTAAGTGGTGGTGGCGATGGTGGCGGCGGTGGTGTGGTGGTGGTGGTGGCCAGCCGAGTGCGATTTAGTGAATGAATGAGCCGAGCGAGCGAGCGCTGCGTGAGGCGAATAATTGAGCCACCGTAGCCACCAGCGTTTGTTGTAATTATTGCTCGGATACCTTGACACGTTTACCCCGACGCACGGGCACGTGAGTGGCGCTTTTATGCGCTCCACACAGTCCTCGCTTTTCCGTGCATTAGCGGACGGAACGAAACGCGAAATATTCATGCGGGATTCCTACGATCCGTCGTAGATATTATTATCCGTCAATTTCCATAAAAATCTCGTTACGAACAATAAGCCCGCGCGCACCGACGCAACCGAGTTAACCCTGTAAAAATAATGTTGCCATTAAACGGAACGGAATGAAATTGAAATTGAGAATATTCAATTCGGTTTGGACAATTTTCGGAATTGAATGTATTTCGAGTTCAATTAGATTTTATGATTTCAATTCCGCACACATTCAGTCGTTTTCCATTATTTATGAAATTTACATTGTTCCGGTTCAATTCCGTTTCTGATGTTTAATAGCTCTCGATTTCATGGGGGAAATACAATTACCATAAACTGAATTCCGTCCAATGAAATCGAAATACTTTCAATTCGGAAAACTTCCCAAACCGAATTGAGTATTTTCCATTTCAATTTCATTCTGTTCCGTTCAATGTCAACATTTTTTACAGGGAAATAGAATTCTGACCGAAGTTAACTTGCTTGGAAAATCAACGCGGCGTCGAAGTCATTCGGTTGATGTTTAATCGTGACGTTAGAGTTATTTGTAATTGGGTCAACTGATTAGATCGCTTTAAAGACGTTTACAGTTGAGTTTATTGTGACGCATTGTGATTGCAGACTGAATTACCCAGTAGTAAAATGCGTTGTACGTTTTACGGTTTATATTTATACAACGTAGATTTGTGTAACGTCTTTTCTTCAACGGGAGAACAAATTCTTGACAAATTATTTTAATTTATATACATATATGAATAAATAAAAAACGTATGTCTATATATAAAATAACTAAAACGTATACTTTCATATGGATCATATATGCTTCATTTTTACTAGGGATTTGAAGTAAATTTGTTAATTTTCCTTTAGCTAAGACATGGCTAACAAATGGTAATGGCACGGAAATAAAATATTTATTAAAAATGACTATCATTATAAATATATAGTAAGTATCTAACCATTACTAGCGAAAAACTAATGGAACTAAAAAACGAAACGTTTTTAACATTGAACATATAAAAGAAACAATGTTTGTAAATATTTGGAAGATCAAATTAATGAAATAAAAACAATAATATTATCTATTTACACTCAAAGGTCATAAGAATGGATGTAAATACAAAACAAAAACAAAGCTTGTTTACACTTTGCAGTTTGAAACCGTTTTATTTCTCAGTACCATTAAAAGCTAGCAAAATTTCTACCTGATATAATATACTATTTTTTAAATATCTTTAAACTTACTTTTATAATTATTCCATATTATTTTATTAACTGTTTAACTTATTACTCTGTTACTTGCCTTCTTCATTATTCATAAATGTTAAATAATTATTAAATAGACATCAAATAGGAATAAAACGTTTTCAAAATAATAACAGCCATGTAAGATTTGCGAGAAATTAAGAATGTGGCAATAGAGATATAAGGGAAGGCTAAAGAAGGAAGGTAGGAAGAAGGAGGAGAAGAAAAGGGTTGATGGCGACAGCAGCTTCGCGCAGAGGGCTCGATGATAAAAGGAGAAAAAGGATCTTACGGATGAATCCTCGTTCTTTTTGGTTGACTGATAAAAAGGAGGCTGGAGGTTAAAGCCGAACGATGAACGGAAAGGCAAAAAAGTTTGTGGGAAGGAAGAGTGAGAGAGAGAGAGAGAGAGGGACTAGTACTCGCCGGCGAGATGGCAACCACGAGGAGACCGCGCATATCGAGGGAATAAAGGAGCAGGGGGAAGCAGAACGCTCGCTGACTAGTGTACGATGTGGGTCGGGGTAAAGGGAGTCGTTTACGATGATTTGGCTGTTCGGACTGCCGCGCCACCATGACTCGCTCTCTCGCTGGTCTGCCGCTAGTCTTGTGTCCTTGGCTAGCAAGGCGCTAGTTCTAAACCGACTACTTGCTTCTCCACGGCTATACATCGCTATGTGTCTAGGCCAGGGCTGTAACGCGTTACGACGCTCATAAAACCTGGGCAATTCTTTAACTCTTTTTTTCTTTTTATCAAATTTCTGTCTTTCGTATTGACTGCGGAGGGTGAAATGATTTTGTTTTATTTAATTATTTTTGAGTTTTATAAGTATACACTTGGTTTTATACACGGGGAGAAATGATGTTTGAGAAATTGCAGTTTATATCTGAAATCAGTGATGATAATGTCACAATGTTAGATTTTGGGGGGAACAATTTAATATTATACAAATAAATCTCACAAATATACAAATAAATTCCACAAAAATGTTTGGTGGGAAATTTAAATTTATATCCTTCCAGATTCTAGTAAAATTCACATGCTGTCACAAACATAATCGGGTATTTCGTTACTTTCAAATGAAATAAGTCAGCAATCCTTTTTCGAATCATTTTTTGATACTTTACCTGGATTATTTGCCAAAGTCAATTAATTTGAAATCAACATTAATCGAAAGTTTGGTGTAAGTGACTCACCAAATTCTTACCAAACCGTAATATATAAATTGGACGTCAAGTAATGGAATGGTTGATAGGAAGGAAACCTATATATATATCTACCATTCAACTTGGTCAGACAGAAAAATGTCTAGACATAGTCTGGATGATGAACATGATCAAAACCCGTTTTTTTGCATATCTTTTTATCTAGTATTTTTGTATGAATGGTTTATACATTTAACAACAATTGCATATTTCAAAAATAACTGGAATGTTATGTTTAAAGTGTAGAATTCCATTAATATATATAAATTTCAAATATTGAATATATTTGATGTTAATAAATGTTATATTAGTTCCTAATGTGTATGTTTATTTATGTTTAATAAATAAAATATTTAAATATTTTATAAATAAAAATTAACGAGTATTCTGTTTTATTGTACAGGTCATGTCTCGTTGGTATTATTAAGACTATGAGAAAAAAATGCCCGCTAGACGAGGTATCGAACTCGAGTCCTTAAATTACCTAAGCAGACGTCTTCCCTATTACACCACGGTACCTATACCACGTCCCGAGGTATATCTTGTATGTTAAGTTTATCAATTTCTAATTAACAAATATATTTGATTTCAATATATTAAATTAAAATAAATAATTTCAAAGGAATTAATTTCTTGAAATTAAATAAATTTTCATTATTTCAAATGAATTTTTTCTTTGTTTTAACTAAATTTTTTCAAACAAACCTATCGATTTAAAATTAGTAAATTTTTTCTCTGAGTGCAAAGCGACATATTCTGGTTAAATTGAATAATCAATAAAGTAAGTTTATGGATCATTATGGTCACCTTCAATAACCCTAAAGGCATTAATAAATTTAGTGAGGCAAGAAAATATTTGAAGATATCAATTTGTTTGACATTTTTCTCCGATTTCTCATTGTGCTTAACTAGTCACTTGTAATGTTTTCCTATAATTTTTGTTATATTTTTATTTAATATTACCTACTTAGTTATTAGTATTACTTATTTATTAAATATGTATTATATTACTTATTTAGTATATGAAATAATTTTTGCAATTTTGCCCGAGTTTTAAAGTTTACTGTTAATAAAAAAAAATATCCTCTTTAAACAAAATTAATATTTTAAATATTCAGTTTTTGTTCCATTCCTTTCACCACTCCAATATTGTATATAAAATATTAATTAAAATAATAAAATGTTTCAATTACATTATACCTGTATTAATATTACAATACCCCTCCGTTTGAAGTGAAAATAATTTAATTTTTATAACTTGTATATTATTGACATTAATGGGTTAATATCACTTGTTCAATAAAGATAACCGTGGTAAATCAGATTACAGTGACCGTCCTAGATTAAACCATATAAATGCATTTTGCGTAATATGTTTATCAAATAACCAATTCGTATTATTTCGAAAAATTTCACTTGACTCAATTTCTTTCTATTTATTTCTCAAACAAATTCAAATTTCGACACTGATGATAATTAATAACGGGTGATAAATTCTAATTAATTATTCTTATTTAAAATTAAACATTTTTTACGCACATAAGATTGTAATTTTTTACACACAAGGAAAGTTAGAATAAAGAAATATTATACTTTTTGATATTAAAATACATTAATTGATAATATCGCACGGATAAACAATATTCGCGTATATATAATATTAAAAATTCAGTTTTTGTTCAATTCCTTTTACCACTTCAATGTTGTTTATAAAATAAAATGTTATCCCAGAATAATCAAGGGAAGCAGTAGCGAGCCGACGAGCCAAGATAAATTATTTTGAAAGCAAAAAATATGTAAAATAATTTATTATTATTACTAAATGCACTGAGAAAAAATAATAGTATAAATTGACATATTTGTTGGAACAAAGCACGAGCAATACCTTATGCATTCGTTTTACTAACACAAATCAGACTTTATTCTATTAAATTGTTCTCAGTGTATGATTTTTTTAATTTTTTTATATATAATTGTTAAAACATATTTTTGAGATAAGTTCATTGTTAGTAACACTTTTTGATTCATAGAAATTTATGTCTTTTAGAACATAAATATTTGGAAAACGAAAACTAATCAGATTTCAATATGTTAAAATAAATTTATATGGCTAATTCATATATATTCACTGAGAAAAATATGACAGAAAAAATTACTGTTTTTAACTGTTTCAGAGTTATATCCATCTTTCAGTAAAAATTAGTGTTAAAAGGAAAAATTTCTGTTTCATTTATAAATATAACATTTAAAAGTAGTTTCTTTGCTTTTATAAAGACAATAACTTTTGCTGAAAGACGGATATACATCTGAAACACAGTTAAAAATAGTAATTTTTTCTGTCATATTTTTCTCAGTATGCAGATACATAATTTCTCTTAATGCCAATAATAGCTATGTAATATATCAAACGTAAATAGAATTTAATAGTACCCATCATATTGTTTTTCTGTATAGTTATATAAACCGATGAAAAAAAAATGAATTATTATTATCTCGTAGAGCTATCCTGAAAGGACATTTACTGGTAACTATCAGCAATCTGCCGCTGGAAATAGCATCGAGGCTGTGGGAGTAACTTTTGGAACAAATGTGATCCTTTAAAGGATGACGCAAGAAGCACGACCAAATAAGAGGAGAATAAGAAAAAAGTAAAAGCGAGGAACATACATAGTTGGCCTGCTTTTTCAAAATAAAGCATTACCAAACTTGGTGACAATTCTTATCGTTCAGCCTCTCGGTCAAAAGATTTTCTTATCATAAAATAAATTTGAGAATAAGAAAATAGAAGTCAGATCTGCCCCAGATTGTTAAAATATGAAATTTTACATAATAAAGCCTGCCTTCTCGAACGAAGTGGATCCTAATTTTTATGAAATCTATTTGTTATTTATACAAATACAGTATTCTTTTTAGATTAGATTATCTTTAATAATACTATAAATTTACTATAATGTTACTTGTTTCAAAATTGATAATTGAAGTCGATATTCAACATGATAACTCCATCAAAAACTAATATTTTTGTTTCAAAATGTAACAATTTATCTCAATGCTAAAAATATAAAAATTGATAGCGAGAACAATGTTTGTCTGATTTATACTTTAAATTTGGCAATTGAATCTCAAATGATATTCAAATGATACTTTAATAAAAATGATGTATAGAACAT
>JABFPN010003934.1:0-16479 GCA_022817305.1 Leptoteleia sp. ZL-2020
TGTAGGATTTAATTTTATTGTAAAGTAAGTGATTCGGGTTAACTTTTAAATATGAACACTAGATCTCAGTTTGAATAAATTTAATAACCGTTATAATCAATATATAATTACAGTCATTGAACCGCACTCGGCGACGAGACTCACGAGACTTCGCTACACGTACGCATTGTCGGCGATTTACATAGTTCCCCCCGCTTATCGCCCAAATTTTCAAATTCTAACCGCCCGATACTACATATTAAATAGGATTTCCATTCATTATATGGACAAAGCGAAATTCTATTTATAATAAGAATAAATTATTCTTAGAAAACATATATATATATATATATATAAAGAATTATTTCCATTTATATTAAATGGATTTGTTTTAGAGAAAAGAATAAAATAGTTTTACTTTAAGAATATTCAACAGATGACAACTGAATATTCTTGTTTTTAATAGATTTTCTGTTAGTTTTAACAATTATCTTCTGTATGAAAAAGACAGAAATTTTCCGAGAAACTTAAAATTTTTAACAGTGCAAATAGCATCGACGTCATTCTTCGCGCCATTTTCAAATCTTTCTCTGATATCATGTACGTAATAATAACATTTTTTATTTATATTTCTCGGCTTATCTTTTCGTCGACAACTATCATTCGTCTTGATATTTGTATTAAAAAATATTATTCTAAATGTACGAGGATTATTTCAAGATAATTGTATAAAAACTTAGAATTTTTGCTGCCTTATATGTCATTGATTTTATATGATAAATCTTGAGCCAATATGCGTTAAAATGTTTTTTAAACACCTTCTCATCCGCGAAGCGTGATAACAAATATATGTTACACTAAATGCTTTCAAAGGTACTGTAATCTCATACGTGTATTACAACGTTAGAACAAACAACGTTTAAACGATTTAATTAACGTTAAAACAAAGACCTCAGTTCTGATAGGTAGATCACAACAGTTCATTGCGCATGTACAGGATTTGAGCCTGTGCTTATCATTAAGCTGTACTTTAATTGCAAATTTAATCGTAATTTTAATCGTAATGAGCCTACTATTTGTAAATGATTCAATCAAAATAATCAGTTTATCTGACAAAATCAGTTTATATTTAGCCGACGACATCAGCAAAATAATTTTCTTTGCTTACCGAGATTATTTATGATCGTGGTAAAAATAAATTTAAATGTATTCGAAACTCGTCAATTAATATATTGGTACGACACAATATTTCATCTAATTATAGTTATATTTTAACATATTATTAGCAAAAGGTGGATACAAATGTTTTGTATTAAAATTTGAAATTTACACGGGGTACAGTTAAAAAAGGAAAAACAATTAAAAACAGTAATTTTTTCTATGACATTTCTCTCAGTGTGACGTAAATATATTTTAAGTTTTAAATAATGTTTATTGTAAATTCACAACATTATCTTCGACAATTTACAATTTTTATTACATTTTTATAATTTCATCGCGATGACATTTTGAATTATTTATAACTCAAAGGTTGTGCGCGCACATTATTAAAATTTCATAACACTATTTACGGAAATTTGCATTTTTTATTTCAATTTCAATTCATACCTTTGAAGCGCAATTCCGTTGTATTTATTGCAAATTTGCTGTTTCATCGCCGTAATTCTGTATAGTAATACCGTAAATAACATAATGTAAATATACTCAATATGAATTGTACATGTAATTTGCGCGGGATTCAAAGATTCCATGGAATGCAGCAAAGGAGCCGAACAATTTCGGTCTGAGAAGATAAAATAAGTTTTGTCCAATTCTTTTTTTTTTTTTTTCTGTTGGCCTTTTAGTGTTATTGGCATATGATAAGGCGTTTCGGTTGAAAAATTGACTTACCGGCAAGTGGAACGGAGAATTGGGATTCTGTTTGTACATCTCGACCAACATTTCCGTGAGTTTCTCGTTCAAAATGCCATTTTCATCAACAATGTAGACCAACACAGATGTCAAAGTAAGGTCCGCTGGCGATATCACTGTTTCGCTGCATTGGTTCAGGTCGAACATTACTTGTCCGGCTAAAATATTCCTGAAATTTATATACATACACAAACATTTCATCGGTTAAATTCGAAATAACAATTATACTAGTTATTTGGCAATTCTGTCTATAATTGAAAAAAAAAAAAAAAAAAAAAAAAAACAATGAAACGAAACGAATTTATGGAAAAAATTTGAGTATTTTATAATACGCGCTCTCACTTTTGTGCACGCACAGCGGCATTTTATTAGCCAGCAAAAAATTCTCTTTTCCTCCATTTTTTTACACTTTTTAATAAAAAAAAAGTGGAATAAACGTGTCCAACACAGATTTTCCAATCCGGTGAAAGATCGCGGTAATTCATACAGGGCAAATATTACTGGATTTTCGCTCGTGAATGGAGAAAGCATGATTAAACGGTTATATTTTTCGCGGTATGAAGTCAAGAGAGAAAAATACCGCGTTATAATATCCGAGCGAAGTGGAACTGCGATCAATATAGGACCGCGAAAATTGAGATTTTTTTTTTCATGGTCACCAATGATGCCCTTCATTGGCGTGACTTCCAAAGGTCTCGTTTGGGGACGGAGCAGTCCAATAACGGTCTAACTTATACCCAATTCAAAATTCTACTATAGTACGATCCTCTGTAGGGAATTGTACCTTTAATATTTACCACTGATACACGGAGAAAAAGAAATTAAGAAAAATGACAAACATTGTTTGTAATATTTGTCCAAGCTATAATTCTTTTCCTCCGTGTATTAGTAATTTTTGATTTCATTTAAATAAATAATCGAAATATGATTAAATAAATTCATTAAAACGTAAATAAATGATACAACAATATTACGTTACCAAGAGAATTGATAATATTTATATGACAAATTATTAGCTTAAAAATCGTTTTTAACCAAACAAATCATTTGTTATGTTAAATATTAATGGTAATGATCTTTCATAATTTACTGTAAATGAATGACAATGCAATCAATTCGACAGAAATCGATCAATTTTGCATACCTATCGCTCTCATTATCTCTAAAATAATAATGATAATAATGGTAAGGATGATAGGAATGTTAATAATAATAGTTAATTTTCATAAATTATCATGTCTGGTTATGAATAATAATGAAAATTTTAAGAAACGTGCAGTTTAATAATTCATAATAACTTTAATAGATGTTTATCTTCTCTGAATTGTAACGGCTCTACGTCCTCTTTACTTAATGTAAATCAACTTGTACAGTTTTCAATGGTATTACCGAGATACTAAAACAATATTATTTTAAACCATTTATGATAAAATATTAATTTCAGTATTTTTATTATCAATTATAATTCAATAAATTATATTGTATTATTCCAAAAATATTAAACGCGTTTGTTAGTAATTATAATCTAACACATAACATTCAGTCGTGATTGTATAAACATTTTGATAATAGTTAAAATTTGTTAAGTTAACGAAACTTTTAACTATGAAACTTTCTTCTCGGTGTACATATAAATATGTCAAATTATATGAAGTATTTTAACTTTTTAATTAACGTATTTTGCGATAATAGTTTGAAAAATGACTAACTCTAAAATAATAAGGAAAATTTCTGAGAATATTTCTGAAATAACAGAATTGCCAATTTTATGTGATCAATTGAATTCTGTACTCACGTATCCTGGTTTGTCTTCAACAATTGGACCAGGTCTTCCCTGAGAACGTGCAGATTTTTACAGACTTCGCTGATAGGAGCCTCGATATCGATTTTAACTCTCGGCAAAGTGGGTACAATATTCGTAGGACCAATTGTGAAATCGACAGGCGGCTGCGTGGCTTCCTCGTTGGCCATTCTAATTTCGGATTGATTTTCGTTAGAGATCATTATCTTTGTCGTTGTTGTCGTTAGAACACTTGATGTCAACACAGTGGGGACAGTGGTACTCTGTAGAGTGGGCAATTCCGTGTCTTTACGAATCATGACTGTGGTTTGCAACATGGTCGTGTTTTCATTTTCCAAATTTGACCTCACTATTGTAATTCCAGATGCGGTAGTCATCGGTTCGGTGGTAGCCACCCACGCTGGAGGGTCAGTCGAACTTTCTGAAGAGTCGTCTTCGACTAGAGTAGTGGTAGTAATTGTGGTAGTAGTAAGGTCTTCGGTGGTTTCCGAACTGCTAGAGCTTGGAGTAGTTGTCTCTTCGATAGCATCTGTCACGGTAGTCTGCTCGACTGCCTTTGAAGCGGTCAACGTGGTAGTAACGTCTGACACCTGCTGCTCCATAGCAATGGATACAGTACTTTCTGTAGATGCAGATGCGGATGTGGATGTAAATGAGGAAGTTGAAGATGTAGTAGTTGAAGACGCAGAAGTTGAGGATGCAGAAATTGTAGATGTAGGAGGTGTAGACGCAGACGTAGACGTTAATGTAGATTTAATTGTTGAGGGTAATGTAAATGAGGACTCTTTGGAAATTGTAGATTCAGTCAGACCAATAAATTCATACTCCACATTAGGAGTAGTTACATGGGTTCCTTCGAAACTTTCTAGAGCCAATTTGTCATCAGACGTATTCGTATCTGCTAGAGAAGTGGTTTGAGATCTCTCTTTGGTTAAAACCTGTAAAGAAGAGATCGAAGCCGATGGTGTGGTCGGGGTTACCGAAGAGCTTTTTTCAGTGGATGATTCGGTAGACGAACCGATAGGGTCTTCTAACGTTTTACTAAGACTATTCCTCAATACGCTATTAACTGTGCTAGAATTGAGACTCTTCGTTGGGAAACTTGAACCGATTTCACTGTTAAACTTGAAACTGTTCTTTCCCTCGGTGTTTTTTGGAAAAATAATCGTTGCTATGGTCGTGACGTTCAATGTAACGTCATTGGTTTCAAGACTGCCGGAAGTAGAAGAATATTCGGGAGTAGAGATGGTAGTGGACAGTTCTACGAGACCAGATCTTTTCGGATGAATTGGTTTTAATCTTGAAACACTCTTATCAAAACCTGCTTCAGTGACGGAGAGTATTTTATTATCCTCCGGTTTATGCGTACCAATCGTATTCTCAAACGCGGAGGTTTCTTCGGTAGTATTTTCTCGCCTCGGTTCTTGAGTTGTTGTGCTTAATTTATTCAACAGTTGCATCTTTGTGTACGGGTAAGGCTTCTGCTCTTCCGTTATTTTCCCGGCAAAAGTTGTCCAATTGTTTGAATTGGACGACGTGAAAGCAATTGTACGACCCTTTGGCGTTGCACTAAATTCTTTCTCGTTATCTTTGACAGTCGAGGTGTTGATTCGCGTTATTTTTAGCATCGGCGTTTGATTGGTCGTGGCAGTGATGGGCACGATTTCCACTTCATTCTTGGGGCCATAATTACTATCTTCAATGTCGTCTTCGTTCTCCAAAGCATTGACACTTTTAGTACTCAAATTCTTACCCGGCTTCCTTTTCGTGTCTTTTCGAAGGTTGTTGTTGACATTCGTATCGCCGCTCAGCGAAATCGTTTCCGGTTGAGTGATAGCCTTTTCATCGACGTCGTCAACGATTTCTTGGAAGTTCGCGGTCTTGGCTTCGTCTTGGATCTCGCCAAGTTTTGAGTTTATATATTCGGCGTGTTGGTTCTTTCTGGTCGATGCGGCATTTGCGGTTTCCGCAGTCGAACTGCTGGGAATTTCGGTGGTCTGATGAGAAAGGCCGACGTCGATCGTAACTATTGTGGATATTTGGTCAGCCAGCGAGGACCTTAACGGACCTTCGGTGGCTCGTTCGATTTGGTCTCGCGGAATCGTCGTCTCCACGTTAAACAACGTTTGTGTCGGCTTGACGTCGCTCTCGCTTGGCAACGCAAATTCCCCATCTTCCGAGTCGATCCTATGCAAAATAGTACGGACGGTCGAGGGCGTTTCTTGAGTGACTGTTTTCGTAGTCGCTTCGACGTGGTGGTTTATACAGAGAAGCAGGTATATCGCTGAAATTAAACGAATTCAATTCATATAATATGTTTTAATGTATGAGGATTATTGAACGGCAATGGCGCGAATGGGTATAAACAAAATGAAATTGGTCAATCGATTATGATAACTGAAAGAGGATTTATCGCGTTCATTTGAAATGTAAATACCGAGGCGAAGGTCGTTGCCTGAAAATGCACAAATGATAATGGTGGAACCCGGTGACGCTCTCGTTAGATTTTGTTGAATGAAAGTAATTAAGTGATAATTATAAAATTGAAAAGTGGAAATGAAATTGATCGAAGGTAATCCTTTACCTACATTTGAGCATTCCTTCTCAAATCTAATTTATTGTATTTACATTGTTTTTATTGGTTAGTGGCCACCAGAAAACTGGTGTTCCACTAAAGTCATTTATTTTAAATGATTAATAAATTAGTAAACTTTCTCATTTGTTTTTAATTAAATTGTTAACTAAATTATTATTTTTCAAATTTTTATTATGATCACTAAGTGTTCAGGATCTAGCCACCGATTTTAGTACAAACCAGAGAACACTGTAATTGATTGGACTTCCGTACTCCAATAATTTATTGTATTTATAATCATGTAAACAAATCATCAACTGTCTATTAAACCGTTGACTTTCCACTCGTGCCCTTTGCAATAGGACCAGTGTTATTGATTCTTTATTACATATTTATATTATTTATTTTACAGGTGTAGAAAGCAGCACAGAATATTTGAATTAATAATGATTTGAAATGTTAAATAAAAAAAAATCTGTTTTTCAGAAATGCCAGCATCAGAAATAATAATGATATTTCATCAGTGATGCGGGTTCGCAAGAGAAAAAGCACCATTTTATTTCTCTTTCGCCGCGCGATCCGATTCGGGAAATATTTAATAGAAAGGGGGAATGCGGAGATAAATAGAATGCATAACGGCGTACGACAGACGTAAATTTACCGATAATAATGCAACAGCGCGACCGAAAAGATTTTTCGCGACGCCTGATTTTATTTGACAACCATTCTTTATGAATAATGTATGCGTATTACTGCGTACTGCGGGAGAACTGTTGTACCGTCAACCTTCCTTTACTTTGTTTCGTAAAATATTTTATGAATCCCACGGTTCGCGGATTTTCCGCCGCTACGATTTCGGCCGGCTTCGAAAATGCGCACAAGTTATGAATATTTGTTCAGATGCTGTTTGCACGGCGACTTTTAATCGTGTGATAAATAATTTTTTTTCCTTCGCAAGTACACACGCACGACGGTAAAGGAATAAGGAATGACGCGATTCGAAACGTGATTCACGAGTTATGCATTTTTGATCGGGCGCATAAAAAAATGTTGCGCCTTCTCCGGTCTTTTCGTGTAACATTTTTGAATGCCCCCTGTGATTTGGAGATGATTGCTCTACGACGCAGCTTGGGGGAAAAATGATGGTCTTTGTTAAACTCAATTGTGAATATGAGAAAGGCGTGGTGGCCTAAGTCCGTGCACTGATAGAAACGGCTTGCATTACACGGACTTTTAAGATTATCTGTTTAATTATATCTAGTGTAAATTTAGTGTATATTTATGATATAAATTCAAATGCTTTGCTCAAGAATTCGTATGCTTCTTATAGGCATACGCATACCTATCAGGAGTATACATATACCTGTCAATTTTTTAAGCATATAATATAGCTAGGTTAAGCATATGTATACTTGTACCATGCATATATTTCTATCAGTGTGGTCCAGTTACGGATATTTGTATAATCTCTAGTAAACGAACTATATCGAGTAGATTTTCATTTTTTTTCAAAGTTTAGATAATTCTTACCACAGTTATATTAAAGAACAATTTAAAATTGTTTATTTTGTTCTGTTCAATTTTACTCGATATAGTTCGTTTACTAGAGATTATTGGAATTGTTCCATAATATTTCTCTCAGTGCAGCTAAACTCATTTATCTATCAAAGCGAGTACTTCTTTTTCTGTGAATCAAAATGTTTTGTATTAAGATTAAAAGTACAATACAATTAAGGAAAGTGAGGAGAATGGTGATTATTGAGAAAACGAGCTTAATTGAAAGCGTACTAAAGCATTACGCGGTACTCATCACTGCAGATTTGCGTGGATTGTACAAAGGACAGTGATATCGCACGGTGTTATTGTGACAGTTATGAAATTTGTATACGACCGCATTGCGTTTGCGAGGCAGAATCAGCTGTCCATATCGGTGCGAATCAGGAACGCGCGCGGGCACGCATGAGCCTCTCGCATAATCCCGAGGTTGATTTTATATTCACGGGCACACGGACGAGCATGGCATACCGAACGCTCGCGCACTTCGGATTCTCATGAATAATCGAAACGCACCGGGTAATTCCCCAACGACCAGTTTTTCTGCCGCCAAACTCGCCAAGAGCTACGTCTTTTCATTTAGATAATACACCGATTAGCACGCGCATCCAATATTTCCGTCAATTGCCAACCTTCTCTAATCTCGTCTCCCTCTCGATCATCAATAATACAACTACATTTAATGGAACTGAAGAACGAAACGTTTTTAATATTGTTTATATACAAAAGTAATGTTTGTCAATATTTGGGAGGTCAAATTAAAGGAACAAAACAAATAATATTGTTTGTTTACATCCAAAGGGTAGAAAAATAGATGTAAATATAAAACCAAACCAAAGTCTGCTTACGAAACTACATAGAATTACTATTTTTTTTCAACTAATTTAACAAATTTTATTCAATTAGTTTGTCATATAATGTTATTCTGCAAGTATAAATATTATGTTATAAACTCACATTATTTTAAAAAAGAATTTTTACTTTAAGATCTATTTTTAATTAAAGATAAAGACAAACTTATTTTTAAGATTATTTTCTTTTTTTTTTGTTGGCTGAATGATTTATTTATAGGTTTTACACAACAATTGAGACATTGAATAATAATTTCAAGTTTCGTTGAAGCAGACCGACATTTTTTTTAAATGAGAAACGAAATTCATGCACTTTTATAAATAGATCTATTAAATATAATCTCGTTTGTATGCTATCATGCGAAAATACATTTTTTTATATTATACTATGCAAACATAACTTTATATGACACCGTAAAATGTTTGTTCAAGACAAACCGGTAGTGTGTCAACGCCAAGATAAGCAGAAAAACTGTCCTATAAATGCAAAAATATGCGGTTTCTGCTACCATGTCTATCGCAAGACTACATAAAAGAACAATATTTTGAAAATTGAATTTTTACCGACTTTTATTGTAAAACATTTAATTTTCCTCCCTGCATTCGGTATAACTGAATAAAAATGTTTTCGCGCAATATTGATTTTTTTTTATTTAGTTGTACAATTTTTTATGTGTGTTGGATGTTGAAAGTATGTTTCATAAGCTTTATACAGGTATATCTGAATTTTATTAAATATTTTAACGAAATTTACGAGATACTGATCAGGAAATTACATCCTCAAACCGACTTGTGATTATGGTTAAAGAAACTGAGAAGAACAGTCTGTTTAGCAGTCAAGAAGAAATGAACAAATTGATACTTTTTAATCAATGAGTGTAAATAAAAAGTTCATTTCATTAAATTTACCGAATATATTCAGAGTGTTTAAGAAATACAAACTTTGTATCCAATTAATTTTTTACATATAATTTTTTTCAGTGTAATTATTTATGATGCTATAAATGATTAACAAAATTAATTTTAAATACGAGGAAGTGTTTTAATTTGGTCATTCGTCATAAAATTTGTATGAATCTTCATCAAATAAATTACCGAGGATTAATTTATAATAAGAAAACTTCCACCGATACCATTTATTGATTGAAAGCAGCATTTAAATAATATTTGTTTTTATTATAATATACTGTTTGAGTTACGTATAAACATACTGTTATTACTTTTGTATAATTAGATCGTATACACTTGTTTATGACTTCCTGCAAATTAAAGCACAGTTTATTTAATCAGTATAATCCGTGTTTTATTTTTTCATTTTTCCAAACGAAACAAATGTACAGTGGAAGAAGAATTATCATTAATCGAAACATTACGTAGGAATGATCCAACGGCAAAATCAAAAACAATCTAAATCCGTCTCGGCAATTAGCATACAATGCGTCGGTCGATTTGTCGACTTCCTAGTTGCGGTTCTATCATTTAACCAATTATCAACAACAATTATGAGTGTAACGCGAGAAGGAATAAAAACATTCGATTTAGCAGAAGACAAATGAATCCATTATTCGGCGTGTTATTTCGCTTTGTCTCTCATTAAAACGTGCTATTATGGTGAAAAGAATCGTATGAAATTTTGCAAATGCAACTCGAAACCAAATTAGGTAATTATGGACCCATCGACTCCCCCCCTCCTCCCTAACGTGGAGTTATTACAAATGAAATCGATGTGTTTTCACATCTCTTTAACGTAACATAAAAAATTTGGCCAAAAATAGGTAAAAGTGGCAATATCTTTTTGATAGGTATGATACAACTAAATTTTTCTTACGGAATCGTATTAGTACTAATTTTTATTTAGCACTTGTCACCCAAGAAAACGTATTATAATCTTTGGTAGTACGAGTTTTTGACCCTCAGTGTTGCCCCTTGATGATGCAACCCACCATGAGTTCATGTAAATCTAACGAAATTAACCCTACCAAGTATTATACATGTTGCTTTCGTTAGTTTTGTTAGTTTTTATATAACTTCATGGTGGGTTGCATTCTCAAGGGGCAACACAGAGTCAAAAACTTGTACTCCCAAAAATTATGATGTTTTCTTTTGGAACAATATTGCCAAAGAATCTCTTTTGCTGGGAAACTATAAATTTTGAATATCTTGAACAAAATTGACATTATCTCGACAACGAAGACAACACACGGATAGTGGCAAGAGGAAAACAAATTAGTCGGCGTTCATTGTAAAACTTGCGGAGAAGTTGGGGACGGGTTTTGTCCTGAAATCGAATTAGCCAATAAAAGTGAGGTAATTGAAAATCGTAAAGTCTGGACAGAAAAAGGCTGGGCGTATATGCAAACCGACGGTTGCCGGTGATTGCTCGCGTAATGTCGGTTTATCGGCGATGTTTGTGCACGCATTGTAACGCGAATGGAAAATGTGAATCTCGCGGCGTTATTCGAGCCTTTCAAAACGTTTAATCGAGGCTAACGAGAGCACTCAGACCGATGCACACGTGCATCGTTGAATATTGCCGCGTGACGTGTCGCAATTACCGAAGCAAACTTGACGGGCATTCAAACATATTTAATTCACTTCGCGAACTGGATAAAAGAAACTTTGTTGAAGTTGACTTACAATGAGAACAATGGCAGCTATAATGATTTACGTTATAATTTTCGATTCTCTTTCGCCAACAAAGCAGTGATGTCTTTCTATTTTTTATCGCCATTCCTACTCGCTTTTTTGTTTGTGGCTCGTTTGAAAAAAAGAAACAAGCAAAAAAGAAACAAAATAAAACAAAAAACAAAGAATAAGTAAAGAAACGCGTCTTCAACATTGTAAAGGTCGTGTAAAGTTAACATTTGTCCACATACGATGGACCAAATCAACTACCAGTCAACTAAAGGTTAAACTAAAAATCATAAATAAAATTACCCATGTGTGTTTTAAAGTTGAAGTGACATTTATAAGCAAAGAAACTAGTTTTAAATCTTATATTTATAAATGAAACGGAAATTTTCCTGTTAAAAAACAGTACTTTTTTTATTGAAAGGCGGATATACATCTGTAAACACAGTTAAAAACAGTAATTTTTCCTGTGAAATATTTCTCAGTGTATGATATTTTTTTCAGGTTGACTCTGTATTTAAAACTTCACATTAACAAAATTAATTGTCTCAATCAGTTTTATTATTTAATCTACTTTTATTAATACTTAATAATACGAATTATATCAAATTAACAAATAAATATTTTAAATTACCCCGTGTCTTCTAATTAAGAAGTACTTTAGACTCTTTCTCGTTACGCAGAAAAAAAAAACTATTAATGGGAGGAAAATAAAATTCAAAGAAACTAAAATGTAATTCCATTTTAACACCGCTGCAGCTTCTTTTAACGCTTAAACATTGTTAAACAAAAGTAAGTCGCGGTTTACAACAGCATGTTTAAAGAAGAAAACGCGCTAAAACTGTTTATTATCGGACAAATCATCGTGAATTCCAATTAAGTGAGGATTGCAAGACGCCGCGTGTTTCGCGAAATGTCGGCGGTCTGGTGTATTGTGCTGCATAATGGTTATTGTTCGAATTGCACCACAAAGAGCGATCACGAAAATATTTCTTTGTACGATGTAGTGCCGCTATTCTAACGGAACACCGCGCGCTTTTTCATCCCATCCTTCGAGACGCAGGCAAATTAAAAGCCCGTAAATGTTGGCTTATTGACGGGCAACTGCAACTCTTTCTATTTATTGTTTAAAACGAATTTACGATAAAAACCATCATTTAGTCATCACGGAAATTCAAGTAGTTTTTGTTGACATAATGAGAGTCCCTATAAGATAAATATTCACTTTTATTTGATTTAATACGTATGTCCTTGTGCAAATGACATAAATTCTTACTAAATTAATTAAAAGTTGATAAATAAACTCATTTATCCAACAAAGCGAATACCTTTTTTTTTTCGTGTATATTTTCATGTCTTTCATGTAAAAATACGGGAAAACGATATGGTGCAATTAAAATTAGCACTCAATTACAAATACGTAAAAGTGTTAATTAAAAGGCAATATAAAATTAACTTAATACGTAACGGTTTTAATTAGAAATTATGACTCAATTAATTACTCGCGAATTTGATGTAATAATAAAAGTGAAATTGCCGTACACTAGAACAATCGCAATCATAAGTGTGTCACAGCTGAATTCTAATTACAATGGCTATATAATTGTTATCAGTTTAATAATGTAGCGAATGTTATTAATATGATTGATAACAAACGGGCAAATTGTACGGCGCTTAATTAAGTAACAGCCGCGCGCCTTTGTATGTCAATGATCAATTACAAGTTCGCGCAATGGAATGCGACATATTTTCGCCGCGAAACAATAATAACACTCGCGACCGAGGAAGCGAAAAATGGCATGGCATTTTTTTGCCGCTCTCGTGACGCCACGGCAACAACGGTTCGCATAATTGTATACCCATTTTATCCGCCGGTCGAAACGCGCGGTACATCTTGCGTTCGACAGACCTGCCGTTCGTTCGTTTTCCAATGACTGAACTCACGTAAACCGCGCCTATGTGATTTTTGAGTAGATAAAAAGAAAAAGAAACGAACGAAACGTATGCAAAAAAAAAACGTATATAAAGTGAAAAAAAATTGGCAGTCCGCGCACACTCGACTTTCGATTAAACTTTCATGCCGATTGAAATTGAGGTTGTATTCTCTACTTCTAACCTGGATTCTTATAAAATTGTGCCTATAAATAATAAAATAAAGTCGGTCTTATGTTTTACTTTTACAAAGTTAATCGGTTCGAGCGTAACGGTGAAAATAATTTCAAAGCGAGAAAAGAGCCATTTTTTTCTCTTCGCACTGTGAAATGTACATTTACATTGCTTTAATGGAAAAAAAAATTACAAAATTTTGTGACAAATTGCGGTTATAAATTTTGTAAAATTATAACGTAAATAAGGGAAATAAAAGGTATTTAAAACTTTGCAAATTTAAGGAGGTAATTTTATGTAAAATTAAGAAAAGATACTCGTGTAGAAAAAAAGTGATCGGGCCAAGCGTGGTTATGTTATTTCGAATAGCAACATTAATGACTTTCTCCACATAAAGTCTTAAAAACGTGAATTACAATATATAGAATCGTTTCACTTTAAACACATTCTCTATTTAATATTATATAATATTAAATAAATATATTTTACATAAATTTTGGTAAACGGAACAAAAATAAATTTCTTTTTTTCGTCAATGTATGTGATATTTATGTGTAATATCTTGTTAATACAACATAAACAAAAAATAAACCTATAATTTTATCATTAATGCAACTTTACTTAGATAAATTTCTTTACAGCAGAAACATACTTTCATAGAAAGTATCGAAAATAATTATTTAAAAAGAAAAACTAAGAAAAACTGATACACTCGTCAAAGTTTTACTACCAATAAATCTGAACTTTTACTATGTTTTCGATCAAATTAAAAATATAACTATTAAAACTGATGATTTTTATAAAACAATACTCAACTTACACTAATTTGTATAAAAATTTTATTTTCAAAAGTGTACAAAGAAAAAATTATTTGGAAAAAGTACCATAGTTTACAACAAACGAACCATATTGAGCTGAACATTAATTATAGTTATAGGACAAATATATACATTTACACAGCTGAATAAGAGTATACTATAGTAATTTTCGCAAAGAAATTTTTCTCGGCATAAAGTTTACCTTTACTCATAATTAATTTTACAATTATTCAAGGTACTATTCACTTCTTTTCCAAATATTTTCCGTTTAAACATTAAAATACGTTAAAAGCAGTTACAAAATATTCACGTTATTTTCTCAGGACGGAACGGTGAGAAAAAATCAACTCATGCTTTATGCGCAATTATAATATGTAAATGTGTAAATTTACAATTCCGTAAAAAAAATGAAATTGTCGTGCAAAATGGTCGAGATAAAAAAAAGGGCAAAATTGCATTCTATCTGGTTGTAATTATACGTTACTGTATTCGTCAAACGCTCCTTTTTCAAATATCCCCCGGTAAAGCGCTTGTCCGTCTATGCGAAGGCGAGTTCGGTTTGAAAAGTGAACGCGAAAAACGATGAATTATGGCAGCGTGCCCCGGAGATACGAATTGATGTATTAGGTATCGCGGGCTGCATAAAAAAAAGCCCGCGTTTTGTTCCGACTCGCTTTGTTTCGGACGCGAGAATATCAAATTGAGAGCTGCAGCTATAAAAGTTGTTTTCAACTTTACCTGTCCATACTCCTGCCACGAGATGCGATCTCTTCCAGAACATCTCAGGGCTGGCACAAACTTCTCCAACAATCTAGAAAAGAATAGATAAGCGTCAGTTAGTCACGGCCAGATGAAAACTTTTGCTTACTCCTATATTATTCGCAATTTTATATATACAGTTTACATTTACTCGCGGGCTCACCAGCAATCGTACACTGAGAAAAAAATTATAATAAAAATATAAACTATACCTTGCCACTATACGTTCAAGGGATATCGTCTATGATGTTTATACAATTACTATACCAACCTAATAATAGTTTTTATATGGTACAGTAAATTTTTTTATATGACCTTGTAAAATTTATAAATTTACACGATTTGCAAATTTATTGTCCAACTCTTATATTTATTAAGTCCGCAATTGTGTTTAATCATAATAACCGACCAATTCTGTAACACTTCCAACTGGAACAAATGTTTAACGTTTCGCTAACAATTGTTGGACCGTAAAATTGCAGCAACCACTTTGAGGGCAGATTGCAAAATTATAAAAAAAGACATAGTATTGCACAGGCAAAGTGAAATCAGAAAAAAAGAGAAATTATTAAATAATAAATCGTTGATATTTGTACAAGTACGCGGCATTGCGAGAATATGTAGCATTACAAATTTAGGTTGCAAATAAGTACGCAGGTTGATTCATCGTGATGTTATTACGAACAATAATTAAAGCTAAAATTGCGGGAAAAGAACTCTTTTGGCGTTACGTTTTCTTGGCCACGGAGTGCAAAGTTTTCTCGTGAATCTTGATACTTTCACTCGACTCAAATTTTCATTAGCATTATATTACCGCTTACGTTACTCGAAACAGTTTTAATTCGTCCTTAATTTAGAATTTTCGCTTTAGAAAGCGTTATTTTTTCGGCCGGAAACATGCTTTGGGCAATACGAAACGGCGCCCGATTGAATTAATTGAAAAAGCGTTGCGTAATAAAGTGAAAAATTGTTGGTTTAAAATAATGCCGAATTATTAATTGATTTATTTAATTCACTCTACTGATTCGGAAATTTATTTCAATGCACAATCGTCATTTCATCGTGACATCTTAAATTTCATTCATTTTTGTATATAATCTGACCATATTACCATAAAGGAAATTTATCCTTATATATACATACTGTTATTTTATTATAATAACATATTGTTATTTTATTATAATAATAAGTATCAAGTTACATTGTTGAATTAACAATTCAAAATCATGAATCCAGCTTATAATCTTGAAATATGCAATATTTGATTGAGAACAGGAGATGTTCTGTACGCCTGCCTCTTTAAGGAATTAATGGAGGATATATATATATTCTAAATGTTTCTATAATTGTAATAATTGCCGAATTATCTACACTGAGAAAAAGAATATATTAATTTTTCGTATATAGTTAGGAAACTGAGACTATACGGAAAGTATAAGAAAATTTCAAATAAAATGTATGAAAGCTTAGCATTAAGTATGCGAAAAGGAAACA
>JABFPN010003935.1:0-16477 GCA_022817305.1 Leptoteleia sp. ZL-2020
ATTGTACGACAAATTTAAAATTAAAAAAAAAAAAAAAAAAAAAGCAACTGGGATGAGTTTATATGTATTATATTTTTCAAGAGAATTCCAATGAAATTAATTAAAAATGTTTGCTTCATATTTTACAGGGGATGAGGCAATTATATCTATGTCTGTTGCTGGAGAGGTGACTGATACTTCTATTATAGAAGTTGGTCGGTCGAGACCTCAGTATCAGTACACAAGGGTATATACTATTATTGTTGTCACATTTTCCTTAAATTCAATACAAACACAATGTTTTCGGTATTTTGATTTTCAAAATTAAATTAAATGTCCGTTTACAGGAACAATTATTGGCCATGCAAGATCTGCCCGCGTCTAGATGCAAGCCAAAGGATTTAGACAGCGCCTACAACAAGTATAATATATTGAATATTAAAACTTAAATTTACATAAAAAAAAAAAAAAAACACAAAAATAACAATGCATATAATAATAGGAAAAAAAGTATTTATTATTTTAGTTTGTAATCATAATTTAAATATTATGATAAATTTAAATCAGATGTTCATGTTATGAATTATGAATACAATTTTTTTTATCAGTATCATTAATGAAGACAAATTGTAATAAACATTTGTAATAACTACACCAATTTTAATTTTTATTAATTTTATTTTTAATCTGACATTAATGAAATAGCTCCCATGGGGTGTGGGATCCAGAACGCTGGAGTATGGATAAAAAACGGATTGAGAGTTCACCAGATCATGAGAAAACTGGACGTGGAGGTTCTGGGGACCAAGTCCCTGAAAATCATAACAAACGTCGTAGTGGTGATCCACGAGAGCGTATCCGCAAAGAGCAAGATGGTATCATTTTAAGTCCGCAACGTCGTAGCTTTAACTCAGGATGTTTTGTGAATGTTACACAACCAACCTCAAGACGGCCCGAGAGTCCTATCAACAAGACTGAGGTCATTTTTAATTACTTTCAAGAAAAAGTCAGTGTCTATATAAATTAATAGACTTTTAATTAATTATATAATTACTTTATATTTTAAGTACATATAAAAGGAAGAACATAAAAATAAAATATTTAACTTTTTGACAATTGAAGGTACAATAAAATAAAAAGTTTGATATTGTTAAGCTAAACAAAAAAAGAATAACTTAAAATAAAACGGAACTAAAATATTTTTATATAAATATGAGTCAAATTTAATTTAAATATAAAGATATTGTTTAATGTTATTGAATTCTTATACTTTAAATACCTTAATATAAATACAATAAAAAAATATGTTTAGAAATTGCAATATAAAATTCCTAATTAATGTATGAAATATTGAAATTTATTGTAATTTTATTATATTATCTAATTAATAACATTTTGAAATAATAAATATAATCATTTTCTGTTCTTATAACTTATTTTGTATCAAATATTTAATTGATATTTCATTTGAATTATTATTAGCACTTTGTGAATGTATGGAAAATAATAAAATAGTAGTATATTATGTACCGAAGGGAGGACTGCGCATTTACTTTTAAGTTTGAACTGCAGTCCACCTTGATGTTTATAGGTTTGCATGTTTACAAAATGGATAACGAACATTTCTTTTATTAATATAAGTAAAACATTTTATTCTTCTTAAATATAAAACTCGTTCTTTATTTTTGATCAAGAAAAACATGTCTTTGAGAAAGATAACTTAAAAATATTTAAAACTTAACGAGCTTTAAACTTCAATCAATTTATGTATATTTCCATTGGAAACATACATTTCTAACTCATATCAGAAATATTTATTTCCAACTTGAGTACTGTTTTATTTATCATGAATACAAAATGTGTTGGAATATCTAATGACTAACTTATTTTATTTTTAAGATGAACAAAATGTTATACTTTATGTTGAAAAATAAGTTGTAACAATAAAACTATATGGACAAAAATATCATATAATAGTATATTACTCCACGAGGAAAAAAGTGGTTTTGTTCAAGTTGAGTACGATATTTTACTCGCGGTGAAAATGAAATATGTTGGTAGCCCTGCGGGCTACCAATGTATTTTATTTTTAAGGGGAGTAAAAAAATTTAAAAGTATAACGTCTATTAAATAAATTATCAATTGTAACATACATTTTTAAGTTTCTGCTAATATACATAAACAGGCATTAATTTTATTTACTGAAAATTAATAACTAATTAATATCAAGGGATGTCAAAAATATAATATTCATTCAACAGTTAAGAGTGTTTAATATAGATTAATGAATGACATAGACTTACAAATATCACGAAACTTCAAAACGATAAACTAAAGCAATGATAATTTTGTAGGTGAGCCATCGAGAGCCACCAGGGCGCAATCGTATTGGAAGTGGTCGCATTATCAACTGCGACATGTGGGGGGACTACCGCTCAGATATGGACAAAATGGACTTGGATCGGCCTGATTATAATTACAGGTCTAGCATAGGTGGACAACGAGAGGGTCGTGATAATCGAGATAATATACGGGATCGTGATCGAGAACGTGACCGTGATCGTGACACCGGTCATGAACGTGAACGACGTACTATGCGTAATTATTATGAAAAGCCAAGCGAAAGTAAAAAATATCAATCGAATAATAATGATCGGCGCAGAACTTACAGCGAGAAAGAAAATGACCAAGAACCAGAGTGGTTTATTTCTGGACCAACCTCGCAGAATGATACTATTGAACTTAAAGGTTTTGAAGATGAGGAAAGGGGAAATAATAACACCAAAGGTATATTTATGATTATTTCACAAACAAAATTAACATTTGATTTAATTTCATATGGACAAAGAATTTCTTTATATTACTATTTGTTTCATTGTTTTTATTTTGTGTTTAATTTTAATTCTCAGGATTTTTTTTTATTTTGTATACAAATTGAAATATGTTAAAAATTAATAGAATTTATAAAGAATTACTTAAATATTATACATATAAATTTTAAATTAAAAATGTTTCTGTATTTTTCCATTTTTTTTGTTTTTGGTTTTTGTTCCATTTATTGTTGATATTTTGATTCTGTAGGTAAAAAGCAATCACCAAGCCGACGAAGAAAACGAAATTTACTACGAAATATCACAGCCGAGAAAGAAACGGATAAGGCTACTACGGATAACAATTCCAGTGGATCAAAAGGTCGTAGCACTCCAACATCGAGTGACTCCACAGCAAATGCAATGCCACATTCGCCAATTTCCGAGAAGAATGAAAAGGAAGAGGAACAGCAAAAGATAGTTCACGAGTCAACTCTTCAGAAGGAAAAGAGTCAAGAACAAAATAAAAAAGAAAAAACTAACTCCGAGGCTACTTCGAATGTTGCGACTGAGTCAACTAGTGGAGATACTGCCGACTTAACAACCACCAAAAACCGAGAGAGTGAGCCACCCGATTTCAATCTCGATGATTTCCTGAAATCTGATACATTTCCTGGAGTTCATGGCTTGCTCAGCGTAAGTTTTTGATTATGAATGTTCAACTTGTATGACAACAAGCTTTTTCTACTAACATTTAAAATATTAGCAAGCAAACTCGCTCTAAATTTTGTTTGACATTTTTTTGACATTTTCCATTGATATTATTTTTATATTTTAGAATGGAGTTGGTACAAATAATGGTTCTGGATCTCGGTTCAGTCAATGGTTTAAACGCGAAAGTCCAGTGCAGCTTGAAAATAACAAGGGTTCAATTCAAGATGAACTACTGAACAATTTATTGAATGATATTACGGAACCAAATATCCAAATTCCGTCCGTGACCGAGTCCAATGCCTACTTTGCTCCAATTTCACCTGCAAATTCGAGTAATCATAATTCTGCGTCGTCAACTGGTGGAGTTAAGCTTCTGGAAATGCTTCAACGGGGAAACAAGCCGCAGCAGAATGGACAAGGAGAAACTGCGAATAATGCAGTTTCAGTGATGAAAAATAATAACGTTAAAGAAATAGGTACAACGAGTTTTTTTGTTTTTATTCTTATTTTATTTTATTAAATTTATTTATTTTTTTATAAGAATATTTATTATATATATTTTTTATAATACAGCCTCTGGTAAAGTGATGCACAATCTTGAGGAACTAGAAGCTCGAATGCGTGGAGGAGTACCACCTTCAGCCAATGAAACACAAAAACAGAACAAAACAGAGGAAGATTTATCAGCTTTCAAAAAGCTTGTAAATATTTTTTTTATACAAAATTTTATAAACATAGAACTTGTATTAATATAAATATAGAATACTGTAATATTATTTAAGGTAACACGTGTCACTCGTTGGCCAACTCAAAATGAGTATAACCTCAACAATAATACATATCTTTAAATATATTGTAAAATAAAAATTCATTTATGAAAAACGCAACGTATGTCAAAAATTAAACAAGTTTAGAATGTTCTAAATTAATTTTTACATATTGCAACTCTTTTTCAGAGAGCTATCTTTTGGAAATAGATTTGAAAGAAACATCTAAATAGTTGATGAAACCATTTCCAAAAGATAGCTCTCTGAAAAGAGTGCAATATGTAAAAACTAATTTAGAACGTTCTAAATTTGTTTAACTTTTGACGTACGTGCATTTTTCTTACATTTTACAATATATTTAAAGATTTATATTATTTTTAAGGTTTTGCTTATTTTGAGTTGGCCAACGAGTGACATTTCACCTTAAGTAAAGAGTCCGAACATTTTGCTGATTATGTTATAAAAATCTATCTTATCAAGAATAAAGATTTTTTTTCAATAAGAGTATAAAGGAGTTATTATTGTGCTTTATTTATAGCTTGCTCAAGTTAATGGTGGACAGGCTGTACCTGCTGCCAATGGGTCTGGTTTACAAAAACAACAACCATATACTTTAATGCAGGTACTAATGACTTTATATTTTAAAACAATATTTGGTGATTTAAATTCCAATTCAAGTTTATAGAAACCAAATGAAAAATGTATAATTAACGATATTCAGTTGCATTTTGTACAATACAAACTAATTTTGTTTTCAGTTACTTAATCTTCATATGAAAAATCAACAACCGCAAGCTCCAGCGCAACAATCTGAACCAGTGCATGCAACAAACTTTAATCACATTGGTCCACTTGGACCGGTTCAACATCCACATCAGTCTCAAATGCAACATGAAAATCTTATGAAGGTTTTGCACATCCAGCAGGTAAACATCCTCATAATTAAAAAAATTGTATAAACTAAACTATTTGCATTAAAAAATATCATTCAAATTTACTAAACTATTCCTAGCCGTTAATAATTCAATGAATTATCATTTAATAGCAGCAGCAGCAGCAGCAGCAACAAAAACAAAGACAACAACAACAGTCAGAAATGTTGTCAATGATGGTGGGAGGGCAACGAATGATGGGAATGAGTCCGCCAATTCCACCCGATGCACAAATGTTGTTAAATAATGTTCCTCCAACTCAAAATTTACTGCAAAGACCGGAAGCACAGGCTATCATTCATGGCCTTCAGCAGGGCGAATTCACCATGCAACATATCATACAACAGCTTCAGGTATACACTTTAAGGAATTACACGCGACATTCAAAATAATGACAGCATTTGATAAAATTTTGCAAAATTGTTCAAAACTGTTTCAAACTTGATTTTTTTTTTTAGATTTTTTCACCGCGTACACTGAGAGAAAATTCTAGTGTTCGTCACTAGTGTACTATAATTACTTTCATGAATACTAAAGCCATTAGTTATATTTACAGTTGTACGAACTAAAGTATTCACGAAAAATAATCATAGATCTTAGTTAATCAAACTAATTTATCATTTAAGTAGTGAGAACTATAACTCTGGACATATTAACGCAATTCCTGATTATTACAGCCGCTGAAACTATAACTATAGCATGTTTAATAATAATAACTATGGCTATTTTCTCTCAGTGTAGATTTGTCAAAAATTGACTGAACAAAAACTGAATACTAACTGTATGATTCACTCGTATATTGAATAATTTTTACTGGTCATTTAATTTTTTTCTCATGTTGCTGTACATTACTTTAATTTTATCCCAAAGATGTTTGTGCTATATATTATATACATTCTTAATTTATGTTGCAGAATCCTGCAATGCAGATTCGTCACCGAGAGGTTCTCATGAACATTTTAAAGGTGTATGGAGGTGCTACTTCGCGAACAATCAGTCCTCATCCTGGTGTGCCAAATCAACAAGACCACCATTTATACCAACAAATGTTGTATCAGCAACAAAGAATACCATCTCCTATGAATAATGGTACGTTAATGTAGATAGTTTGTTTTCTGGAAAAAATTTTAATGGTTCTACATTATTAAAAGAAATTCACGAGATATAAATGTTTTTTTGTTATAAATATAATTAAAACACACACATGTATATTTTATGCGCCATGTTTGTCCGGAAAGTAATGTCAGTGAGTCAGTTAAAAATAATTTATGGAACTTTTCATCACACGTTAATCAATATTCTTCAAAATAGACTCCTTTTGTATTGATACATTAGCTCCAGCGAATTCTCCAGCTATCGAATGTTAGGTTATTCAAAAGCACGCTGAATTATTGTAACTTAATAATTTATCAATTTTTACTAGTTGTTGCGTGGTTCTAATAGGATGTCATTACTGATTACTGATTGAGTATATCAAACTATTTACACAGACGTTACATTTACATCCAGTTATTAAGAATGGCCAGTTTGACGCGATGAATCCTGCGTTTTAGTATTTTCAGCAATTCCATGTAATATTTAGCGTTCACAGTTTGTGCACGCTAAATTGTGCAATTCTTTGTTCTATCGAGCGTTGCATTTTGACTTGCACAAGTTACAAAAACAACTCTCACAGAAACGCCTGTCACGTTAAAAGAAAATTATTGACATTACTTTCAAAACAAACCTTGTATGCACATGTATACACTAAGAATATAAATTTCACTTATTAAGTGTATTACAACATCATTTTTAGAACGAACCATATTTATTATTTGACGTTTAATTTGTTAGTGCCATCGCAACGTGACATTGCGACTCGCACCCAGTCCATAGTCCATTCGGCGTTGATAAAGAAAAAACTTGAAGAACAACGCGAAAACTACCGTAAGAGACAGGAACAGCAGCAACAGCAAGCTCACCAGCGAATCTCTAGTCCCGTGAGTGCTGCATCAAAGCAGACGCTAAGCCCACCGCCGCTCACGTTCACACCCACATCTGTACTGCGTAAGATGACCGCCGACAAGGAACCCGAGGGTGCGCATTCGAAACCAAATAAGCGTCATGTAGCTTTCGATTTAAGTACTTCGTCCGAGGTCACCCACACTTTTAAATATAATGAAATGATAGAAGTTTGTCGCGATTCGAACATTAACCATCTCGAAGACACTTTGATTCTGCCGCGTTTGTATGATGAAGTGGCGCCACCGTTGCAAGTTGAGCAGGATTCGATAGATTTTGTGGAGGAATGTCTGCTAGAAAATAACAGGTCTTTGCACACGGATCTTGATGATTTCATTAAAAGTTTGGAGGAGATGAAGAATGAAATTGAGATACCGATCGTTGAAAAACATGTTGTCGAGGTGCAACTCTCCCCACAACCTCACGAGATATCCAAGCTTGACGTGCAAATTGACGAAAATGGCGCTATCGTCAAGGAAAACTAAATCTGGGCGGCCTCGGTTTATTTTCTTGCTTATTCCCTTACTTGCATTTTTAGAAGTAGTTTTTTCAAGGATTGTTCTTTTCTTTTTTTTTCATTCTTTTTTCTCCTACAATCTTAATTAGCGAGCCAATTTCGGTTCTTTTGAAGATATGATAATAATTTTCTTTGATATTTTTTCCTCGTTTTCCACAGCCAACTATGCCTTGTGTAAGCTTACAATGTAGTTTAGGTACTCTGATCATAAACAACCAACAATTCGCGCAATCGTGCCAGCATGCATGTACTTCACTTCACAGTTCTTACCAAGTTTGATCGTTTTGCTTATTGATTGCACGTGTGAAATTTGGTTGTATAATAAAACGCTTAAAATTCAATATGACTTTATTTATTGTTAATACTTTTCTTATTTTTTATTTTTTTTATCTGTTCCTATTTTATGTTATTGTATTACTTTTTCGAAAATCTATTTTTTTATATTCTTTTATGCTTTTATGCTTTTTACTGTATGTTTGGTGTTTGATTCAGGATTTCCTTTTTGCATGGTATGATTTCGACTGCATTTTTCATAGAGATATTTGCAAGTGATGCTTTTAAAATATTAGCAAAACTACAAGCAGACTTTTGTTAAATCAAAATTACTATGATAGTATAAACTGAAAGGGATTTCTATATGATAGCTAAAGAAATTGTTTCATAGTAAAAACTCATTCTGCCTAAATACAACTAGTTATCACGCTACAATTGTGTCGTCCTACTTTAGAGAGTGGAGACTTATAACAATATTGTATGAATTTTCTTCGTAATTTTAAAAAGATGAATTGTTTGTTAATATGATTAGAAATTTCTTTCAGCGGAACTAAAGATAAAATAATTAATTCTGGTTACAAAGTAGAATTCTTATTTTTAATACAAGATTTTCAGAGAATGTTTAAAGTCTATATTTTATTATTAGATGTTTAAGAATTAAAACAAAGTTCTCGTTTTTATTGTGATTTACAGTACTTGAATAATAGATATATGTTAGTCAAAATAAACATAAAATATAAAAATAATTTCAATTGAATTGACATAAAAACCTATCTTTTTCTTTTTTTTTTTTTTTTCAAAATTTTTAACTTTGAAAGAAAATGATTGTTCGCGACGTAAAATATTGAATCGTTCTGAAAAGTATATTGTAATAGTGATTAACTTAAATATTGTAAAAATAAAAATAAAAAACGTTAAATGCATCTGACTATAGGCAGCAACGATCCATCAAAAATGGTGAATCCAAATCAAGCATCTCATATGCATATGCAGTCAAACGTACAGATAATGTCGCAGTCGCAGGGAGTTATATCTCGACATGCGGCAATGCGACCTCAACAACAACAACCACCGCCGTCGCAGCAATCACAACATCAAACGAGCCAGACCTCGTGGCAGAATGCCACAGTAAAACAGCATTCTGGTAACATTTTCAGTTTCAACGTTACATGGCTGATTTACATTCATTAGCACCATTCTGTTCTTTCCACATGTTTTATTTTGTCAATCTAAATTCTCTGTTTTACTTATCTCGTTTATTTTCAATTGGTGATTCACTTACGATTATTGTTTTGTGAAATAGCATGCATTTTTATTATTTCGTTCTTACTAACTTTGCTTTCTTTAAAAACGGGTGATGGACTAAGGAAATATTTCTTGTTGTGTATGTATTTAAAACTGGAGAACAATAAGTACATAATAACACAAGTAATTTCGATCAGTCAAATTATCTGGTTAAAAATTGTATAGGGCGTTCCATTTACACTCTTGTTTGAAAATGCAAGAAAACTACTTTTTCTTTTTATTGTACATAAAACAAGGAAATGTAAGGACGTTGTAATGTAATAATATGTTACATGTGGAGAAGATACGATACTCTATTTAAACAAATATCCGTTTCTAATGAAGCGGACTTAAAGATGGATGGGATAGTCATTTTGTTATCAGAGAAAAATGGGGAGAAGAGTATATCGTAGATTATAGGTTTCTGTAGGAATGCGAAGTACTGCTGTAAATATAAGTAATATCAGTACTTCAAAAGTGAATAGACATACAACTTTTTACTTAAGTTTACTTCATAAAAATTTGTCTTTGAAACTCATTTATTCTGATATAACAAAAAGAAACGGATTCCAACATAAAAAAATCATATGTGGAAAAGTATGAACTAAATTTTTTTGTTCTTTGTCCATCTTTACTTTCGTTACTAAACTTAAATTAGGCATTTTCTCCCGTTTTTAATTATATTAAATTTAATTTTTATTTTAAAAATTGATCATTTAAGCAAATATAGAGTTACTGCAACGTATGAATTAAAAATAACATTTAATGTTTGTTTTTATACGTGTCAAAATTACACCTTTTTGATTTTTTCATTTTAATAATGATAAGGAATGACAATTGGAACTACAGTCTAATAAATAATACTGTTAAAATTTCAGATTTTCACTATTCGTCACGAACTTTCGCTGACTCTCTTCTTCTTTGAATTTATTTACACACTTTTATAGGAACGTTGCAATAAAGGCGTCAGTATTTTTTTATTTTTTTTTACTGAAAAATGTTATTTCTACGCTTCACACGCAATTTATGACAACTTAATAAACTAATTTTCCCAAAACTACGCATTAATCTAATAATACATTCTAATTTTTTTTTATTTGTTATTTTTATAAATAAAAAATTGGTTAACTTATCGTTTTTATTGCTTATTAATAAATATTAATAATAAAATGGATGTTTAATTTAGATAAGTAAATTATAAATTAATAAAATATATCGACACTAAATGTTCGTGTGTTTTATTAAATATAAAGCTGATTTTTTGTTTTATTACATCTTACGTTTTAGATGTTTTATTTTAGTTTGTAGATTTAATAGAATTAAAGAATATTTGTATATTTTAGGTCGCCCAATTATGAAAGGCAGTTCAAGCAGTCAGTTTAATCAGTATAGTAATAACATGGCGATGGATTATGGAGCGCAAGTTCAGAGAATGGGCTGCGGACCATATGGAAATCCACAGCGCTCGAAGCACACGATGGCTGGTGCATCGGTACAGACACACTCGAATGTTCCTCAATACAATATCTCGCCGAACACAGTTATGCAACAAAGGCCGAACCAAATGAATAGTCAAATTAAGTCGCAAGTGCCACACAATCTTGCGAGCATACAGCAACAGATGCAACAGCAACAACAACAGCGCACGACCAAACAACCGCCCATTGGTATCAATCAAAATTACAACTCTTCAAGAACAGGTATTTTCTATAAAGATATATTTACTAATAATGGTCCATCTTTTACTTACCTCGTAGAATGGTTTTTAGTATAAAGTTGTTTTTTTTCCAGACTGTCATATAACTTCAAATAAAGTTGTATGCAATAATAATCCAACATCCGAGTCCTTATCCTATCCTTTATAATATCATGTATGGACCCACAAGTACTTGATTATTTTCATACATTTACTTCGTACTGAATGAATTATTTTTAGTGTGAATTAGTTAATACACTATCGCATTATCAAGGCGTCAAGATTAGACAGATAAGTTGCAAGTTAGATGCAGTGACTTTTGGATAGACTGAAATTTTGTCTAAATGACGCATTGATAAGTTGACACTTTGAAAATGTGAAAGTTGGATTTAAGGCTAGTTTTGATTAGATGAAGCTTTGATAACTTGCTGTTTAAACCAAATGAATATATTGATAAAATGCACGTTTTTATAAATTTATTTTACACTTTATAACTTCATCCAATGAGATTATACGCAATTTCTCAATAAATATTTATAATTGCAGAAATTAACAATTGAGTTTTGTATCATTAATTAAATTTAAACGTCAATGTTTTAGAACAAATGTTTGCAGATGGTCGAGCGATTCGACCACAGCAGCTGAGCATCGGCGTAGGTCGCCAAGCATCCCCAGGTCTTGGCTTTATGGGCAACAATGGCGGTGACCTTTCGCCAACATCAAATCAACTCGCAAGATGGTTCAGTCCCGAGTTGCTCGCGCAAGCACGCGCTGGTAAACTACCGGAACTTGGTCAAACAAACATGATTTCGCTGGAAGAGCTTGAACGACTACAGCATGCATCAACGGTGCACGATTAAATTTCAAGACTTGTCGAAATGGAAAGTAAAAAAAAATCGACAAATTAAACTGATCGACGAACTTAACACAAGGCTGCACTAGAAGACATCATTTAAGTTCGGCGTTTATCATAAAGATCTCAAAATAATTTTTTATTTCGTTTATTTGTAATGGTAGCTCCAAACGAAGATTAATGAAGAATAGATTAAAAAAGTTATATAATAAAAAATGAGATTTAACAACGGAGATATAGGAAACAAGAATAAAACACATTTTGTGACCAGCTACGTACTAATATTCCAATTGAAAGATAATGTTCAGAAATGAAGAATCCAACTTCCGATTGACGGATTTCAATCAAATGTTATTAAATGTTCATTGTTACGAGTTCAAAAAAAGTTTTTTTTTACATTGTTCGTTGGGTGCAATTTTCAGAATTTTCTTTTATTTAGTATTACACGTTGCTTCATTGTATATTTCACAAATAAATTGTGTCAGTGTTACAAAAAGATAAAGAAGAAAAAAAAGAATTGAGATCAAGTCAACACGGCTGTTTTGCATTTGTTTTTCTAACTTTAATCAGACTGCGTTTCGAAACTAAACGAGAAGACATGATGATAGACTTAGGTTAGCATAAGCGAGCGCGTTATCAACGTTTAATGAAGCAAAATTGTGTCCTTGCAAAAGAAGCACTGACACTGGATAACGGTAGAAAAGTGGAGAGGAATAGAGACGATTATTAAAATGCTGGAAAGGAATGAGTATAAAAATGAGAGCATTTTGCTGAAACTCGACAACACCAAGTTTTGTATGAACTCTTTGATTTGACGGAAATAGACTTCGTTTGTGAATATTTCTTAAAAAACGTATGTAAGGAATACGACAAAAAATATATATAGCATATAGGTATCTGGTAGATATGTGAGATTATGATGTTATAAACGGTATTAAAAAAAACAAAAACAAAAAAAAAACAAACAAAAAAGAAAACTAAAAAAAAATAAAAGTGTAAAATAATCTACGAATAATAAACATTCCATTAAAATGACTTTTTCAATGCTGAATAACGATGCCTCATAGATTAATGTGCGATCGTTTATTTATATATAATTAAATAAATAAATAAATATATATATATATAAACATATATATACATATATTTCTTTTTTTTATAACATAAATATTATTTTTAATATTATTATCATTGTTTGTTTTCTTTTACTCTATTTGTCTTGTTCTTTATGCTCAAAAGGTAACAAACGAAGGAATCAACATTCTTGAAATTTTATTTTAATGGATTAAACGCCAGAAAATTTGATGGACGGACACTGATAATTGTCTTGGCAAAATAACTTATATGACACTCCAACCGACAAGGATTTTTTTGATTAATTCAATCTGCTCTTCTTTCGAATTAAATTCGACAATTGTTCTCTGGAAAGATTACACGTGCCAAACAAATATCTTCTATTTAAATCCAATATTAAGTTCCAAATAATTATGACGTTTTCAAAAGTATGTCTAAACTTAAAAATGGCAGGAATCATTATCAACTCCATTGTTCGATGTATAATTTTGAAACATCCCTTTATCAGCATTTAAATATCATTTTCACATTATGTTCATCAAATCTAACATCAACCAAGTTTTTGTCGTCTTCCATTATATAGTTTACAAGCCCGTTTAATTGCATTGAATTTTCTTTGAGAGAAGAGCGTCATTTAATAAAAATTCCATGGAAAGGTCAAAACATTGACATAAGAACCAAACAAGAATTTGAGAAATGACACTAAAGCGATGAAACGGATACGTGATTTGTTTTTCCGTCTCTCAAGAAATCGAACCTAAAGCACACTGAACCCGAATACGACAAGTCCTTTCTGTCGCGAAATACGAATGAATATTTAATTGTGGCTGTGTAATTTTGTCTCATCTGCTACATTTAATAACGAATGTAGGGATACGAAAAAGGAATTTAAACTAGAAAGTTTAAAGTAAATAAGAACAAGAAGAAGGAAAATCACAGAAAAAGTGTACGTTTCCGTCGACACTCAATTTTTCCTCGCACAATGTCATAACTCAGCAAGGAATCAAAGCAGCAACTGAATTTCGTCTGTACTGCCATATTTCAAATATTTAGTCCGCACTATGTGTAATTAGAGAGAAAGCAGAGGAAAACGAGTGTGCAAATGAAAATGTAGATTGATCATCCCTAAAATGTCATACAATTCCTGCGTTTAATTATTTTGTCTCTATTCTTTTTTGGTTATTATAATTTTAGTTAGATTTTACGTTGCAAAATTTTAAAGAATTAATATATAAATTTAATCAATAATATTTTTAATGGATTCTTTTTTACAACAAATAAGAGAAGAGATTTTCATTATGTTACATTTTAAAAGACAATAAAAATATTTTACATTGCTCTATAATATATCCTAATGTTGCATATGTTTGTTTTTAATTCAAAATGTTATGAACGTATTTAATAAACACTTGTCATTTTAATTATTAGTTTATATGTACTTGAAATTATGTTTTAATTTATATGAATATTTGATATTCGCAAAGAAAGCAAAAAATTGTTAGTTTTCATATTTTTTGATCGATATAAAATGACATATACTTGAAAACATTGAAATAGTTACTCCTCTATATTTAATAACTATTAAAATATCGCTATGAATTTTAAGACGTTTAAAGGAAGATCTATGATTCAGGGCATGAAAGAATTGCTGAGAATGCAACTCAAAACTTAAAAAAGGAAGAATTAAAACTTCAGAAAGAACAATTTAGCTATGAAAGAACAGCGCTTTGTATTCATAAGTCACTGTCAATGTTCTTTTGGACTTATGAATCCGACCTCTGTCGGATATTTACAACCTCTGTAAATAATTCCGCTCTTAATGATACTTGAAAAAGATAAATAATAATAAAAAAAAACTACAAATACAAAAAGAAGTAATGAAACAACTGCTAGTGCTTATGTTCACCGATGTTTTGTAAATAAAGTTGCTAAACATAATACTATTATGCCAAATCGATAATCTTGTCACAAATAAATCATAACGAGAACGAACGTTTTAAGATTAATTTCGTGTGCTTGATTATATCTTAATTGCTATATACTATTTTATTTAAACAAAAAGATAATAGTCATGCATGATCAATTAATGTGATTTAATATTATTTTTCATAATATATTACGTGTTTTATTTTTCTTATCAACAACACATTGAGTGTTTCTCTTGATAATCTTAGTTAAATCTTCAGAGAAATTTATAAAGGAAAACATGGAATTTCATAAACATTAATTTATAGATTATCGCGAATGGGTATGCATCATTTATCATGAATATTTGCGACCATTCATTAACTTTGTAAATACACAAAATTTTGTATAATTACTACGAATTTCCTGTTACAATAACACATACTTTCTTTTATTAGCTGCTGTGAACGTTTAACCAGAAAAACCTATTTATTTTGAAAAATTTTCAAAAGTAAAATTTTGATTCTTCAAAAAGGGATTTCCATCAGATTATACATCTTTTACTTTCTGCCTTTTCGGCAACAATTTTAAATAAATCTTTTTTTTTAATTTTCTCGAAAATGTTTGAAAAGTTGTTAAAACTGAGACTTTTGATTTTTCATTTTTCAATCCATATATCCGCTAATAACGAATTCTAATGTAACCTTATGTCAAAATTGCTCTGACTTCGGTGTGTCAAAGATTAAATAAATTTTTTAAGTTAGTTTTCATATGGTATGCGAGACGCATATTCTGTAGCCATGTATCCTGAAAAAAGTTAATAGAGTATAAATAGAATTTTAAAGTAAAACTCTTTTTTTTTTAAATATAAAACTATCACTTTTAACATCCGAAAATTTCCTGGACAATTAATCACACTTTTAAACTGGGCAGATAGAAGCCACGATGACGCTGATTTTAGGTGATACCAGGGTGACAACGAGGAGGTAATCAGTCGGACTCTACCTCGGTTATGTTGTTGTTGTTGTTGGTTATTGGCCTTGGGAATATGGTTGCTCCCTTTAAGCCATTTACTTTTTCCTGATTTTGTCCTCGGTTATGAGAATTATATACCCTTATATCTTATGTCAACATTACACATGTTGCTTCCGGGACGTCTATTGCAGTGCAGAATCTGGAGTGGCATTTTGCTCTCGCTTATGTTTCATTTCATTTCCGTCTCGTTAAGTTTTCGCTTCATTTTCGTTTCGTTAAAGTTTGGTATGAATTTTCCAAGCGAAGCGAAACTGAAACGAAAACGGAGCGATGCTTACGGGAGCGCATGATTCCCACTGGATGCTTACGGGAGTGCTTGATTCCGGAATCAATCGCGGAATCATGTGTTCTAAAACATAAGTTAAGGTGATGCAGTAAGTCTGCTGCCACGGAGTTAGTGTTTTTGTAATTATTATTCTGTAAATGCTGATTTGATGCTTGCAATTGATTCAGCATATTTTTTAGACATGGGAAAATTGCATTCAATTAAAAAGTCTGAATTTTTAAATCAATTTTAAGCGAATTTAGGGACCGCGTTTTTTTAACACCTAAAAAACGCGGTCCCTAAATTTGCTTGAAACTAATGATAAAAATTCAGTTACATCATTGTTAAATAATCTCCCAGATTGAGAAAATG